>OY978218.1:33800102-33957602 GCA_963854785.1 Vaccinium vitis-idaea
TGAGGATAACCTTCAACCGAAGCTTATTAAGCTGGACATTGAGTATCATGCAGTCATGCCTTGTCTTAAGTACACTAGCGCTATCTTGACTCACCAAAATCTACGTTGATAGAAATGCAATGATGCTAAACTTATGGACTCAGTGATCTGGTAAAACTTTCGTAAAGGAACTCTCCGTACCTTTGTTTAATTCCTGTTACTAGAGTAAAACAAGTGCACAAGTATCCCCATATTTGGTTCACTCATCCTGTTCTGTGAGCATTGTTACAGCAAATAGAAAACATACCATTTGGTTGGTTTTCTGAGGATTTAAATGTTACTACATGTTCGAATGGGCATAATCCTGGTATGCCGGTTTTCCGAGGATTTTATTGTTATTAGATGTTTGAATGGGCATGATCACTGCTAGGACCATTATACTGGTGCAACTGTTGGGATCTAGACCTTGGGCTGCGTCCTTCACTTAATTCATATTTTGTTGATGGTTTTGCTCAGATATTGATCTCTCTGTTGGTCGACCTGGGGAGCAATCCATACACAGAGTTTTTGTTGATCCCGGTGGAAGCCACTGTATTGCTACTGTCATTGGTAGTGGAGGTGCAGATACATTTTATACACATGCTAAGTGGACTAAGCCCCGCGTTTTAAACAAATTGAAAGGTCTTGTTGTGAATACTGTTGCGTGGAATAGACAACATATAACAGAAGGCATGTCCTCGGGTTCCCTGTATGCCTCCTTATACATTAACAAATATTCTAGTTTTCGGTGTGGATATCAATTTATTTCTTATGTTGTATCTTTTGTCTTTACAGCGTCTACTAGGGAAGTTGTTCTTGGTACAGAAAATGGCCAACTCCATGAAATTGTTGTCGACGAGAAGGATAAGAAAGAGAAGCACATTAATCTTCTGTATGAACTAAAGGAACTTCCAGAAGCATTCACAAGTTTGCAGGTCCACCCCAACCATCTCACCACTTCTGGTCATTTGCTTCTCTTTTCTTAGTTTGGCTTGTGTTCCAAGCGGTTGCTCAATGCTTCCTCTTACTAGTGGAACTAACTTACATTTTACAGTATTTTTTCATCGAATCATGATTTCGTATATGTTTGATTGGCCCAAAGCCATACAAGTTCTGTGTTGTTATCCTTTGTTTTAGTGGATAGAATGGGTATATTTCAGTGAGTAGTTTCAACATTATTTTGTTAAGAACTTGACATTGTTCATATGTGTACTCTTCTGGTTTATGAAATTGATAATGTGAACCAATCCGAAACAAAGAAAAGTTAGAGACAGAAAAACCACGTGTGTGAATTATCACTTGAAATAGTGGGAATAATGTTGAGAAAATAACCTTCAGTAACCATTTTACCCTCTCTGACTGTAGCTAGAGTCCTTAATACATTTCATTAATAGGATACTGAATTGTTGGGATTTTGCCTAATTCGTTTTCTCCCCTTCTTATCTTTGTGTTTTCTGCAGATGGAGACAGCTACCACAGGCAATACAACTAGATACTATGTGATGGCTGTCACGCCAACGCGACTTTATTCTTTCACTGGCATTGGATCCCTGGATGTGAGTTGAACTCAATCCTTGACGTCTTTAGGGGCTTTTCAAATCCCTATTTAATTCTCACTGGGGCCTTTTTATATCTGTAATCAATATATGCTCTGTGTCCTTTTTGTTTCAATTAATTGCTGAAGGTCAGGATGGGGACCACTTAACCCATCTTATTTCTTGTGAAGCCACAAAATGTTGTCTTGGGTATAATTTTCTGTAAGGTTGATGGGGTAAAACATGAACACTGAATTAATTCCTCCTTTTTTTAGATGGTGTTGACTGTTGAGAGTAGAAATTGGACCTTATAAATTCCTCCTTTGTATTCCTTGTTCCATTGTTTTCCCTTCTCTTGTAGGTGCTACATTTCCTTTTGAAGGTCTGTCTTTCTGAATCTCTTGCAGTATATACTGTTTTTTGGCCTTACATGAGTGCCAGAAATGAATTCTTATTGAGCCAAAATTTATACTCCCTCCGTCCCAATTTGCTTGCCCTTTTTGGGAGTGCGTGCATTTTGCACGAAAAAATAATGTACTAGCATTAATTTTTTTTAACAAACTTTACACCAATTTAAAGATCTCATTGAGAAGAAAAATTTGGTGTAATTTTTTTCTCGATTTTTTTTTTCCATAAACATGTTATTTTTTGCGTGCAAAATGCACGCACTCGCACGAGGGGCAAGCAATTTGGGACGGAGGGAGTATGTTCTTTTGTGGGACTTGTGAATTTAATTTTTTTTATATTTGTCTGTTTCCCCTTAAAAAAACTATACTTTAGAAGTCATGTTTATGCCTTGTTGGCAACCTTCTGACTTCTACGATGTCTTTTCATTTTGGGTCACTATTAGTTCTTGGGGGTCTTTAACCTTTTTAACATTTTTTCTTTTTTTACCCTTCGGAAGTGAAATCAAGTTTATAATAATTTGTCTGATTTGGTAAGAACAAAAACTAGTGCAATGAGAGTGGGGAAAATTATACAGGTTTTCTTACTTGACCTTTGTTATTGGAAATCTTATTTATCAAGGATCTTCAAAATTGGGTGGGCTTCAAAAGCTGGGATGGCTCAATCCCGTGTGAGGCCAAGGGCCAGATATCGAAATGAGGCCTTTTTCCTGGTGAGGGCTAAAAGGAACTATTTGTTTCGGATGCAAAACAAAGAACAGGAATGGGGCAAATATATAATGGAAATAGAGCATTTCAATGGGTGAGTGAGAACACCCAATGTGCCTTTGGGCCATAAAGAGAGTTCTGGAGATTTATTTATTTTGCTTTTTTGATTGGGTGAGAAAAAAGAATATGAGTTTATAGGTAAGCACTAAGCAGTGGTAGACTACTACACAGTAGGAATCAACTTTTCTTTCTGCCTTTGTTTTTTACTTATGTATTGTAATCAACCGTGATATGACTTGGTTCAAATTAGATCTTGTACAAGTAGCATGCCTAACTCGTGAGCTGACCTTGTTCACAAAAGGTGCTTTCTTTCAAATTTCGAACTAGAGCCCATGCATGAGGATTCGTGCAACTGCATGACTGAAGCTTTCTTGTTCATTTGATAGAAGAAATAGAAGTGGTTCCTCTTAAGATTTTTAAATCTGTGGAGAGGTAAACCTCATTCTATTTGGATTTTGTGATTCACATCTAAGCATCCAGTTTTTCATCATTCAGGTTTGTAAGGGATTTATGAATATGTTGCTTTAAAGATTCGTACATTTACAGCTGGTCACCTATTTAAGTGCCTGCATTCATGGTTTTCTGAGATACATCCTTTCCCTGCATATGTCACATATATGGTGTTTTATTCAAATTATATCTCTTTCTTGTCAACAAATCTTGGTTATTTTATTTGAATTTGATGCTTATGGATGTCTGTGCATTTCAGACTATTTTTGCTAGTTATGTTGATAGCCCAGTGCGTTTTATGGAGTTACCGGGTGAAATACCGAACAGGCAAGTGATTATATATATATAAGTCTTTTGAGTCAATTACTTGGGACTCATAGAACAGAAATTGCAGATGCTTGTTTTTTTTTTTTTTTTTGTGTTACATTTGTTTGGCGCTCCACTTCACCTGTTTTGTCATGAGCTCATTCAACATATTTGTGGTTTAAACATCACTAGAACCAATTAAATTATTAGTTAATGGCAGCAGTGCTTCGATAATATTTAGAAACATATACACGTTGAGAACTCAAAATTATTCTAGTTCTTGTCATTTTAAACATTTTGACCATCATGAGAAACCAATTTGATGCCTGTCATGCATAATGAACTTGATGTTGGAAACACTTAATGAGTGAAGATTTATTACACATTGAAACTTGGTTAAATTCCATGGACACCCCCTCATCTATTCCAATTTTCCTAGAACACCCCCTAACCTTTGAAAACGTCCATACACACCCCCTCATCTATCACCGTTAGCCATCTTCACCCCTTCTGTTAAAATTCCGTTTGTATTTGCAAGATACAACATTTTTAAGACAATTGCCCTTCAATAGGGCTATATATATGCATACGATGATATTCTGGAATTTTGATTATGATTTTTGGTTTCTAAAAACACCAAGTAAATGAAAAATGAGAACATAAGGATAAACCCACACAGAGCCATGCTTAAGAATTTTGTTCCAAAAAGAAAATAAGAGCATGTATAAGAGGTTTGGCAAAATTTGAGCCAAAATTGCAGGTGAATTGTGCACATTTAACTCAAATCTCTTTCAACACTCCAACAATATCATCTATTTTATCTATCCTCTATTAAAACATTAGTATTTTTCTATGTTTAAATATTACAAAATATTGTATTACCTCAATATATGTATACAGGTATACATATAGATCTACCATTATAGTTATGTATATATGTACCAGTAGTACCCAAAATCGTCGGCCCCAAATCGCCGTTCAACACGTCGGTCCCAAATCGACCGTCGACTATCAAAGCACACAAATCTCTGTCGCCGTGAAGCCATTAAACCCGAAACTTGCTGTGAAATCGGAAACCCCAAAGCTATTAAATCCAAAAAGAAGACAGCTGGAGGGGTTTCACCTGGTGTTTGGCGTACAACAAAGATGAAGACGACTGACTGGGTGTAATGAGATTGGCGTACATGCCCCTTCTCATTCACCCACCTCCTCCTCTCCCACTACAAATCCAAAACACGACCTCGAACCTAGCCACGTCGCCATTGATTGGGCGTCAAGTTAAATATCAGGTTCGGTGACGCCACCACCTGGTTCGGCCATGTGAGTGGATCAGTTGGAAATTGGGGTTTTACTTTAATCGATGGGGTGGGTTTTACTTTAATCCATGGGGTGAGTAAAATTTTACAGTGGATCAGTTGAGTTGACAAGGAAGTGGGAGTGGGAGTTTGAGTTGTTGGACTGAGAGAGTTATCTGATTTGTTCGACAGAGAGAGAGAGAGAGAGAGAGAGAGAGAGAGAGAGAGAGAGAGAGAGAGAGAGAGAGAGAGAGAGAGAGAGAGAGAGAAGTGTAGTGAGAGTCGAGAGAGAATGAGAAGGGGTTTTTTCTATAAGTTGTTTTTTAAACGAGGGTGAAATAGTCATTTCCCTTACTCCGTTAACGGAACTTTAACAGAAGGGGTGAAGATGGGAAACGGTGAAAGATGAGGGGGTCTGTATGGACGTTTTTAAAGGTTAGGGGGTGTTCTAGGAAAATTGAAATAAATGAGGGGGTGTCCATGGAATTTAACCTTGAAACTTCTTGAAATAGAGAATGTATTTTTCCAAGAGAGACATGTTAATTAAGGAACCACCACAGCTACTACTAGGGGTGTACCCGGTTCGGTTCGGTCCGGTTCTTGAGCGTTTTGGAGCGAACCGGTTCGGAGAAAGCATGGAACCGAAACCGGTTTTTAAGAGGTCGGCTCGGTTCGTCTGGTTTGTCCCGGTTCAGAAGTCGGTTCGGTTCAGGGGGAGAGGGAGAGAAATCTGCAGACACGTGACACCCAAAAATTCCCAGATCAAGAGAGGGAGGAACACCACACAAAAACACGACACATACATACAGATGTCTACACAGATTTACACATTTACAGATTATTACAGGAAAAAATAGAGAGAGAACTACATCTCACATACATACACCACACATACATATAGATTACTCAATACTCACGGTGGGATGAAGCCTTTAAATTATTTACAGATGTATATACACAAATATATACACCACACATACATACTGTCATACAGATCGAGACAGAGAGAGAGAGGAGAAACCGGAGCCATCGACGACGACACTCGCAATCGTCCGTCGTCAGAGCCATCATCGTCCATCATCATCGTCAGATCTGCCGTCTGCGCCATGATTCTTCTTCTTCTTCTTCGAGAGGAGGAATTAATGATTCATGATTTCTATCTGTTGAAACCGAGAGAGAGAGAGAGAGAGAGAGAGAGAGAGAGAGAGAGTCGCCGCAAGGGTTTGGGCTGGGAATGGGAAGGAAATGTTTTTAACTTAGAGGGTTAAGGAGTGAATGAGCCACCGCACCTAATAAAGAGTATTTATATATATATATTTAAATATATATATTAAAAACCGGATCGGTTCGGTTCGCCTGAAAAATCCCGTGAACCGGGAACCGAACCGGATTTCAAAAATTTTAACTCCTACGAACCGAACCAAACCGGGAAATTTAAAAAACCGAAAAAAGAAACTGGTTCGGTTCGGTTCTCCATTTTTTTTGTTCAGCCCTAGCTACTACTGATATATTAAAAAGTTTAAACTTCTGTTTTTGCATAACCAAATAAATTATGATTCCACAAGTACAGGGTGGTAATATATCTCATAGTCATATTCCTGTGTTTTGAAGATGAAGTCCATTTTGCTGGTCATGCAGTGAATTGCATTTCTTCATCAAGCAAAGAAGAGCTGTACATTTTGCGTGGCTTTCTGGAGCAGGTATCTATCATGGTGGCCTATATTTTGGAGCACAACATAGGTAGAAGATGATTCTCATCACTTTTGGTTCCTTATGTAAAACGTAAAAATCACCTACTACTTATGTGGATATTTTCTTTTTGGAAAATGCTTATCTTATTTCCTTGGTCTTTTAGGGTATTGGATTTTTATGTGGCCAAGATAGTTCTTTTATGAAGCGTTTTTCTCATTGAATCCTTTCTGCTACCACATTTGTAGTTCAACTGAGGGTGATGTTAATTTTGTGGAGAACAAGGGTCTTTTGGACTATTCAAAATTAGCTGAAGGTGCTGAAGCTGTTAAACCTAGTTCTCTTGCTGTATCTGAATTTCATTTTCTGCTTCTCCTTGGGAACAAGGTTAAGGTGCGTCTTGCCACACACACATCACTATAAGATTTTTACAAAGCTACTTGTTAATGCTATGAGTCTGAATAGCATTGTTTGCTGGTAATAAAGTCTTAGGCTGATGATCTTCAGTTTGCCATTTTAGTAGTTATGAAATAGGACTCAAAATATTATTAGACTGTTTACACAGTGCCCCTGCTCATTGACATTTGAAAGCTGTCTTCCTTCTTTTGAACTTTTGCGCGCTACAGGTTGTCAATAGAATCAGTGAACAGATCATAGAGGAACTTCAGTTTGATCAAACATCGGAATCAATGTCAAGGGGTATTATTGGATTATGCAGCGATGCCTCTGCTGGCTTGTTCTATGCATATGACCAGAACTCCATCTTTCAGGTTCGTATGGTTGGATGGTTTTTTACTGTTTCTGGTTGTAACCCTATGCTCTACACGCTGTCAATGTCCTCCGCCCCTCCTCTCATTCAAGTTAGGAAAGAACTTTTTGAACATGTATAATGAATGATGTTCAACTTCTTAATTTATCTCGGGGAAGTTGCAGTTTATCCCCCAATTGATTTTTTTTTTTTTTTGTTGTAAAAACTTCTGTGTTGCCCTTATGTTCCCAATTCCCATCTAACTTTCTTCACCGTACCACCATCACGAAGCTCATCACTCACTCTCTTTTTTGCAAATATAAACTCTTCCGTTTTCTCATACTTCCTCTATCTAATAGTGGACCTAACTATGCTCTTTCTCGCTCTCTCTAAAACAAGATCCACTTATGTTACTTTGCATATTTTGAGGGGAAAAAGGTGAAATATTCATTATTGAGTATTGATATGATGGGAAAACATCTGCCCAGTCACCTGCTGTTGGCACTATGTCTTTGGGTTCGTTATGGACTAGTCAAAAGGAGGAGACGTAATATAATCTACATATATCTTAATCAATATAATCTACATATATCTTAATCTCTTTAACCTGTCATTGTTTTCTACGACAAGACAGAGGATATCATTTTTCAATCTCATTTATCGTCTGTAGCAAATCTAAACCTCTAGGGGGTTGTGTGCTCACTTTTGAACTCTTTGGGATCATGTGTTTTTTGGCAAAACAACAAAGGGTGAAGGGTAGTAACCACGACAAACAGTGCCTATGCATATCAATAACAGTATACATTCCTTATGCAATACATCCCATAATGCTGATTTTGGGATAGTAAACCAGGTGTCTGTAAACGACGAAGGCCGAGATATGTGGAAGGTGTATCTGGACTTGAAGGATTATGCCGCAGCTTTGGCAAATTGTCGGGATCCATTACAGAGAGATCAAGTATATCTAGCACAGGTCATGGCTTATTGACTTTTTGGGTTAGACTTAAGGCCATACATTCTCACTGCACCTTCAATTCGTTTGTGCAGTTCATGACATATGTTTCTGATGCAGGCTGAAGCTGCATTTTCCGCCAAGGATTTCCTCAGAGCAGCATCTTTCTATGCAAAGGTGAATTACCATTTTATTTTGGATTTGTGGGTGTAGTTGAGTTGAGTCTTAGTGATTCTGTCCAGTTTTTTTAAGGCGGAAGGTGCACTGAGCCGTGGGCTTCATTGATTGAGGCATGTGCCATAGAGATTGCATAGTTTATAGGAGTATGGGAAATTTATAGTAATACGTGTAATATTCTCTGTACTAGCCAATGAGGTATTGTATTTTTAGCATAGGATTATAACCACCCCCAATTACATTACATTGTGATTTGTAACTTGGAATGAAGCAACTTAGCAATTGAATCAAGAAATTAAGTTAGTAAGTTATTTGAAGAATAAAGCAATCAAATATCCAAAACAATTAAGAAAATTAAGCCGTTGAACAATATCCACTCAGGCTTCAAATTGCTATTACCATTGCTACTGTTGAAAAGGGTAAGAAAGAAAATTAATATGTAAGCTGAAATATGAAAGCTAAGACTTGTATGAAAAATTTGTTGACTAGGGCTGATGCTCTTTGTTAATTTTGGGCTTCGATAACATCTGCCAAAACCTAAATCATAATAGGCACACTCAGATTGAAGTGATGATATCATGTTTAACAAAACAGGCACAACTGCAAAGGCTTACGCCTGGCCCCTAGGCTGCACTTCACTGAAGTCGCCTGGCCTTAGGGATGGTAGGTGCCTCAAGGGCCCCTTGGTGCACTAAGAGCACTTTTGGTAAGACTGATAGTCCTTAAAAGTGCTTAAATTTCCTATAGTCAAAATGATAATAAAAATCATCATCACAATATTCGTTTGAGCTGGAGTCATGTCATGCTTTTGGGTTTATGTCTAGAGACAGCTTGATTTAAGTAAAATATTCTAGTTTTGCGTTTTGCTATGCTTCTATATAATGAAATTATGATGGTTACCTGGTTGCCATCTTTAGGAAGAGTGGTTTTTTTTTTTAGTTAAAGGCTTTTTTCTAATTGCATGTGTTTCTTTGAGAAGTTTAAATTATCAAATGTCACAATTATCTGAAAGTAAATATCTGTTTTGTATTATATTGTTTTGTATTATATTGTTTTATGGAAGAGAATACTTCTTACCTGAAGTCAATGAATTATGCAGATTAATCACGTATTATCATTCGAAGAGGTCACTTTGAAGTTTATTAGTGTAAGCGAACCGGTACGTATATTGTCCCTTTTCATCCTTTTAAATAGGTATTGAAGGTTCATACTAACAATCGTCATCTATTGTTTTCTGTGATGCTATATTCATACCTGCGATGTTATTGGTGCATTTTGCTTTTGTGATTGGAACACTGGTCTTTGTTTGGATAGAGCTCTGTTTAGTAATGTGCTTTTGACTTTCTTTGCATCTGTATATGTGGGGTTCACCATTCTTGGTGCCTTCTTTACTACAAAAATTCTTCCTTTTAGGGATTGCGTATGGTTGCTGTTTTATATCTTCGAGATCAATTGCTTCTCAAATGAATGCTTGGTTCTAGACTTCTATTAGGCTCACTATAAGTATCGTTTGAGTTTCACGGACAACTTTTACGTAACTATTACCACAAGCAAACATACAAAAGATGTGGATTTTGTAGCAATTATACAGTTCACATAATGCTAATCTGTATCAATACTATTGTCTGACCTTGTTTATCCAATGTCACTAAATTACCGGCCTGCAAATTTCCCATGATTTTGTTGCATAATCTACCAGAGTTTATTTTGTGGAATTTTTCTGTGTAGTCAATTTTTTTCTTTATCAAGATGTCAGATGTTCAACCTCTTCAAGTTTACTTGATGTGCTGAAGACCGCTGGTGAATAATACTTATGCTGACATTAAGTGCAAAGAACTTGTTGCGTTGAATATCTTTTTGCTGTTTTAACAGTTGGTATATTGGTTACAGTTAGTATGATGCATAGGTCTCTTTAAGTTCCTGATTAAGTTTTGTTTTGTTTTGTTTTTTTGTAAAAATCTATTTTATTGAACCAAAAAACAGCAAACAATTAGGGAGAAATCCCTATTACATCATTCTCCTGCAGGCCTAGCAGGAGCAACTACACAACAACACGAAACCAGAAAAGGGAAAAAAGTAACCCCCCTCACATCCTCTGTACACTTCAGGAGACAAGCCCCAATTCCTCACAATCCTCGATTGACTGCAGTGCATGGGAAATGCTTCCATGATCTAACCCTGGCTCTAACATTAGTTACAATCCCTTCAGTAAGCATCTTCTTATCCTTCGAGCCTCTACCAAAACTCAAGCATTTTTTTCTGACCGAATGAAGTATAAAGTAGCTGCCATAGAAAGCTTATACAACTCAGCATGAAAGGATTTGGATCTGCGGAAGGGTTCGGTTTTTGGGGAAGTCCTTAAGTCTGCCCAATCAAGCTCAAATTTCCAATTTCCAGGTCTTCTTTGAATCATTCATCTGAGTGAAATATGTTCCCCATCCTCCCTTGAAAAGCTGCACTCAAAGAATAGGTGCAAATGAGATTCAAGGCATTGGGAGCCAGAACACACTCAGGACTGATGTTTATTCCCCAACTCCTTAGTCTGTCCTTGGTTGCAAGTGTTTCCCAACAACAAATCCAACAGATAAAAGCCCACTTAGGGGCTTTCCCAAGAAACCAAACCTCTGAAGCCCATGTAACCTTGATAATCTGCTGCCTTGTAGCCTTTTAAGTAGACTGAATAGAGAAAGACCCATTGGGGGATGGAAGCCATATCAGCGTATCTTCCTTACCAGGTTAGGCAAAAAACTGCCAGGAGTGTTAGCCATGATCTGTTGAGTAACTTCATTTCTAGGCCTAGGCCATCTCCAGCCATTATTCACAATAATAGAACTAACTTTAGTATTAAGAGACCGGCCCATATGGTAGACCACCTCCTCACCAATAGTTTTATATAGAGGGCCCATAAGGTGCCAATTATCCAACCGGACCCAAGTGTTTTCCCCATTACCAACCACATGCTTCACCAAGCTTCGACCCAAATCTCTCAGCTTCCACAGCTTCCTGACAGTCCAAGATGAATCTGCAGGAGATTTCATATACAAGAAATTCTGAGATTCAATAACATAGGTGTGAATCCACTTAACCGGTATAGTATCAGATTTTTTACAAATAGCGCACAAATGCCTCAGCATTGAGGCCTTGTTCCAAGTCTTCAAGGGCTTAAAGCCTATGTTGTTTGGAAGAAAGAGAAAGATAAGAGCAGTGTTAAGGTGTTAACGAACCCTAACACATGTAAGTTTATTTATATTAGGCATAAGCCTTGTACAAGTTGTAATTAACCGATGTGGGACAAAACACATATTCTAACACTCCCCCTCAAGTTGGAGAATAAATATCAATTAATCCCAGCTTGTTACACAATAATTCTAACCGTGGCTTAAATAATGGTTTGGTAAACATATCAGCTAACTGAGCGCCGGTAGACACAAAGGGAATAGCAATCACACCAACTGTCAGCTTCTCGCGAACCAAATGACAATCGACCTCAATATGCTTAGTCCGCTCGTGAAAAACTGGATTAGATGCAATGTGAATTGCTGCTTGATTATCACAAAATAGATTCATAGGCAACTGCACATTAAATATCCTCAAGAAAAGAGCGCACCCACACAATTTCACATGTAGTATGAGCCATGGCTCGGTATTCGGCTTCTGCACTAGATCGAGCAACAACAGTCTGTTTCTTACTCTTCCAATTGACAAGATTTCCACCCCCTTCTTTAGCAAAGCAAACTTGATCCAACTCAATTTAGCACATGATCTCCTCAACCCAACACCTGTCCACAAGAAATCTCTTAACATAGACTCTAATTCCTTAAAGATCTTCTGGGGAATGATAAACAACGAACACCAATAGAGTTGCATGCTTAGTAAGACCGGATCAGCAAGGCCCTCCCACCAAAAGACAGATACCTATTTGGCCAACTTAGAATTCTTTGTCTAGTTTTCTCCCTAAGCTGTTTGTAGTCCTTGTACTCCAATGAGTAAGGTTATGCTCTATGTTGCTATGTTTTGGTTGAGTGCATATGCATGCATGTAAATCTTTCTGCTATTTATTGTCACAGCAGCTTCTCCTTTTTCCCATCTATGTCTCTCTTTGAACAAATAGTGTGGAGAATTTATGAATAGATTGGGTTGGCCTTTACTTAAGCTCGTTTGGCCCTTGTTTATTATTATGGCACTATAGGGTGTTATCTAGTTAATAAAGGGATATATTGTGCGTGTTTTAACACATTGAATCAGTCAGTTTTTAGCAAGCCATGATATCATCTATTCATGGTCCTTTTGGACATTGATTTCTTCTCCTCGGGCACTGGAGGGCAATGGGGTTGGTATCTTACATCAGCTTTATCACCCCTACTCAAGCCATTCTCTTTTTAGGCATTAGACCGTAGTTTATTCTGTTCTCCATCTAAATTGGATCTGCGTTTCTTTTGCCCGCTTCCATTCATTTTTTAGGCATCGTCTTGAGTAGTTGTAGCGTCATGTTTCTGGCAATACTGTGTGCGTTTAGCTTTTTGGTGTGTTTCTGCCTTATTATTTGACCATTTGTGGGTTTTTTTACGGTATCTTACCATTTGTGGTTTTTTATTTTATTTTATGGTATCTTGGTTTACATTGGTTTTAACTTTTAACATCTGAGTCTCTGCATCCAGGCATGCCATGGACGTGGATTGAAATTTCACTCCAAACATAAACATTCAGAATTTAGATATTTGTTGTTCAACACGTCATGTCACCAATCTCTTCTCATTGGTGTTAGTGAATCACTTGTTGCAAAAAATCTGGTGTGGCGACTTCAAACACATGCATACTTTGTAGCTTTTACCTGGTGGATCCATTAGTGGCAAACATTCACATCATGACCTCTAATATGGCAAAGGAGGCTACATGTTGATTTTCAATTATTTAACCTACCTGAAGTTCAGTTCAATAGCGTCATGGTTTAAGAGAGTTTTTCTTGGTATCATATAATGCCTAGGAATACAACAGGATAAAATTGATTTTGTAGTGTGTATTTTGCAAACTTGAGCTCATCTGGTTTGTGGTTCATGAACTTATATGCAGGATGCTCTAAGGACTTTCTTATTGCGGAAGCTTGATAACCTGGCAAAAGATGATAAATGCCAAATTACTATGATTTCCACATGGGCAACCGAATTATATCTTGACAAGGTTCTGCTTCTGTATTTCTTTAACTCTTGGATGAGAAAACTAGGGTGTTGTCTTTTGGTTTCTTTTAATTTGAGATATCTTACACCGCGTGTTTGACATGATTTGCTTGTGCCACCTCCTGTACTGCGTGTCCAAGAGATTAGTCTTTCAAACCCATTTTCCTATCCTTTTCTCCTCAATTGTTCTTTCCAAATCATTTAGCATTATGTTGACACCAATGGCGACTACCTTGTTTTCTAGTTCCTTGTCCTTAATTTTGACAAACTAACAACTACTAATTAAATACGTGGTGCTGCAATATTGATTGAAGAGAGCTAAGAGAACACATCGGTTTGGGTTGGAGTAGGTTATGACTTATGTTAACATGTTGGACCTCTCCACCTAACAGCTATAGCTTTTAGGGACACGTTTTCTTCATGGTAATAGGAAAAAGATTGATAGACCCCAAAGGAGTCTTCATGGGACTAACCTGTAAAAAGAGCCAGCACTTGGGGTGGGTGTGTTGGACGTTGGAACATCCCATCTCGATCAAGTTTGGGTATGAAACTTGATATTTTTTCTTTGACTTTGTCCTTTCTTCAGTTGACGTACTGACCACCTGTGGGCTGGAAATTTTGACTACTCTGGTTGGCTTCATTTGTAACAGTGGCTACTTAATATCTCGTTGATGTATGTTTAACTGTTCTATAGGTAGTTGAAAATACCGGGCCTTGTTCGTGTTAAGGTTTTTACTACTTGCATATGCTTTAGACTTCTTCTCGTGGGTGTAATAAGAGTGGTGGTTGCATAATTATGTTAATAATGCTTTGACTTTTTTTTTCCTCTCCTTATTATATATGTAATATGTCTCTCCCTATTATATATCAGAAAGGTTATCTTTTTTTTTTTTATTCATCCTCTCTCTATCAAGCCTTGAACCCTTGACCTTGTGGTTATGAGAAAACACCACCTCCCACAAGGTGTCAAGGAGGCTCAGTATCAAATGGTTTGTCTTGTGTGCACTAGTTTCACTTCTATTGCCTTTCTAACATGTTCCCTTATGCTCCATGATGATTGGCCATCTCAAGATATTTTGGTCTTTGATTTGCAGATCAATCGACTTCTCCTAGAAGATGACACTGCTTTAGCAAATCGCAATTCGGAGTACTACTCAATCATTATGGAATTCCGTGCTTTCCTCAGTGACAGCAAGGATGTGTTAGATGAGGCGACTACAATGAAACTCTTAGAAAGGTAAATTTTATGTTGTAATACGCAGCCATTTTTTGCATCTAACGTCTCAGTTAGGACATTACCCAATCTACTCCATCTAGACACCCATTATTTAGTCATGCTTTTGTAAACTCTAGTGCCAGGTCATTCAATTTTGTCCTCCAACGTCTGGTTATTGGTATAAAAAATCTCTTTATGGGTCTTTTCGTGTTTGACTATTTTGTGTTAGAACACTTGTAATTATATCAGTGTTTTGTCACTGTTATATGAAGAAGTGTATCCAGGTGTTTATGAGTTATCAGTTCTAGTGGGAACTTTTAAAATTTGTGGATGACTCTCGTTACCCCTTTCCAATGTACAGATGCCCCCTTGATAGGAAAAATAAGCCAAAACTCACATGGTTTGTAGAAGATGATACATCATCACAGTTTTTCCAAATTACCAAAGGGTGTAACTCGCTTTTTTATTTTTACTTTTTATAGAGTGAGTCATTTTCGTGGGATGATACTAAAACCCTTGTGCTTCTAAAGATCCCCAAATGCGTTGTCTTATTCGGCCCCACTTCCCCACATGTAACAACCCCAACACCCCTCCAATGTTGCTCCTCTCTTCCTGGCCAGCCCCACTATGTCTAAGGCATGGATATGCAATTTTGTGGTACCTTGCACTTCTTGTCTCCACCAGCTTAAGCAGTAGCGGAGCCACTCAAGGAACACCTTGGGCATGGGCCCACACTGCATTTTTTTCAGTTTTATTTTTTATTTTTTTTAAATTGGTAGTTATAATTTACTTGAACTAAATACTTATTGCTTTTAATATTGTTGAGCCAATGGGCTCGCTCAACTACGCACATATCAACGATAGTATGTTCAAGAACTGAAAATAAGGTGAACATATCTACTTTATGTAGGATCCATATTAGGTCCCACTTCAATAGTTGAAGCCAATTTTTAACGTCTTGACCTTAATTGGTTCTGTAAAATATATCTCAATTAGACATTCATAAGTGTTTAATCAAACTATCTAATTGTTTTTTGCAAGACCGTGAGGATGATTTGTTTGAATTGTTACAAAAACAAGTCCTACAAATTGAATATTTCTGATTAACAATTGAAAATCCGGCGTGAAATTTTAAAAAATGAGTAATTTTCACATGGATAGTGAATAATATTCACCCATTGATTAGGTGGGTGAACAAGAAGTACTCCTATACTTGAAAATTTTGCTTCGTTTCCTATGATGTACTCCCTCCGTTCCATAATATTGGTCCCCTACGAAACTACGTGCAATTTTCAAACTAAAAAATAACCCATCTATAAAATAATTTTTGGATTTTTTCCACACCGTTTAAAAGTTTACAATGAGATCTATCAAACAAGATCCATATTGATGAACAAATTATGTTCATAAGTACATTATTTTTTAGTTTGAAAATTGCACGTAGTTTCGTAGGGGACCAATGGAATGGAACGGAGGGAGTAACAACTAACACGCAAGCCACCATCGCATCACCAACAACCATAAAGTGGTTGATCGGTGGGATGTTGTCAGCTGTTTCTAGAGTTTTTGTATTCATAGTGCCCCCATTGTATTCATAGTGCCCCCAGTGACGCATATTTCTTGCTACGCCACTGAATTTAAGCACTGTTTCTAACACTTGATGTATGCACCATCTTATTGGAAAATTGTAATTGCAAGAGACCACTGCTTTCTGCTAAAAATTGGGCAATAGTTTCTTGAATATTCTGATGTCGCAATAATTGCAATTGATTCCATCTAATCCAGTATAGTTTGTGTCCAAATTATTTGCAGTTATGGCCGAGTTGACGAGTTGGTATATTTTGCCAGTCTGAAGCAGCAGTATGAAATTGTGGTTCATCATTATATCCAGGTGCTTTAGTTTTCCACTTCGGTTCTGTGTTGGATAAATTTAAGTTTTCTGGGCAACTTTTGTTGAAGTCTTGGTATTCGTCTGTTTCATTGTAAATAGAATAAACAAATTGGAATTCAGATCACTGCACTGTTTACTTGGTTGACCTTTTATGTGAATTTTAGTGTCCAGCTATGAAGCCATGGGTACTTCAAAAAACATGTTGTACTCATCCCGGGTACTTATTGATCACCGGTACTTGACTGCACCCATTCTTTTTCTTTTAGTTTGTCCTGTAACCCCAAAGTTCCAAGCACATACCAGCGCCTTACCCAGTTGGAATAATACTTTGTTTTGTACGAGTTAGCTTGGTGAGACTTGTTAAGAGCTGTAAGGTACTAGAGGGTATTTCAGCCCTTTTATTTATTTGTACTCTCACAACAACAGCATATATATCAATACAGAAGTGGTATTAGGGAAAATCAAACCTTAAACAATTTGCCCCAAACATCAAGACTTCTTGTCATGTTTATCATGCTTTTAGAATTAAGCTTTGTTGTGCAATTTCTTTATATGGTGAGATTAAATTCTAATTGCATTACTTTTAGGCTTTTAGCCTTAAACTGTTGTTTGTATGCTGGTACTTCTACATTTAAGCCTTTTCACATAATTTCTCCATTCAGTTTTCTATTTGTTATTTATATTGCATTTCTTAAGTAAAAGTATTTTTTTAAGGGCGTACCCTATAGCTGTACCTGTTTTTTTAAATTTCGTTGTATCAACATTTCATACCAGTACCCGTAACTCTTCGTCATAGGTGCCCAGGATCACGAGTGAAGGGTGATGCTTCTGCCCTGCATTGCAAATCATTGGCCTAGAAATTGATAGTTTGTACTGAGGATTAATCCTCTTATATCATTGGCCTAGAAATTGATATTTTGTACTGAGGATTAATCCTCTTATATCCAGTATGCTTCATTACCTTACACGGTTACACCTCTGTTGATAAGTTGTTGAACTACATTTTCCAATATCCGTAGGTACTTCAGATTCCTGATTTGCATTTGTTTATTCCTTTCACATCTTTAATTTTTAAGTTTGCTCCTCTATATCTCTATGACCCCCACTCTATGGATGACCCCCACTCTATGGCTGGTTGGTTGATATATGTTAAATTTACTCCATAATAATTTCATTATTGTAAAAGCCTTTCGATTTGGGTCTGATATTATGGTCAATGAAATACAAAGTTGTGAGCTCTGCCTGGTGTCTTGGCATCAGTACTGTCTGTTTGTTTTACTAAGAGAAATAAGAACTATATGATCTGTCTTCAGCATCTCAACTCAATGAAACCTAGTCCAAACTATTGGGGTAAGCTATATGAATGCTGTTTTTGCCGTTCTATATTGGCTCATTTTTATGAGTGATCTTTTTAAGGGGGATTGGAAAGGGTCCATAAAGCCGAGAGAACACTGTGTAAGGCTAATACTGGCACGAGAACCTATTTTTGATTTAATTTTCTCTGTCCAAACAAAAATATTAGAGATTGGAGATAACCAATAGTGTTTTCAGTAGGTATTTTTACTTATATCACAAAGTTGCTATTATCTTCTTTTATTAATTTGAGCTCATCTTTAATTACTTGCCCAACAAAATGTGACTTTTGCTTTTTTTCGGTAATAAGTTTAGCAAGGAGAAGCGAAGAAAGCATTGGAAGTGCTTCAAAAGCCTGATGTGCCAATAGATCTTCAGGTAAGGGCTACTCATCTGGTCTGGAAATCAGGTTGGACAAATTCCTTTTGGGTATTAATTCGCAGCAAAAGTACGACAATTGCCAGGGCCACATTGCTACTATATTGGGTTTTAACGTCTAAGCTGCTTTGTGTATACATGATATGGCAACATCTATTCATCTACAGTTAATTGATATTTTTACCTTGCAGTACAAGTTTGCCCCAGACCTCATCATGCTCGATGCATATGAGACTGTTGAGTCATGGATGACAACAAAAAACTTGAACCCAAGGAAGTTGATTCCTGCAATGATGCGTTATTCAACTGAGCCTCATGCTAGGTAAAGTACCCTTGACTTTGGATTTCTTGTAGACAATATGTAACTCTTATACCTCAGACAACCCTAACACCCCCAGCGGTTGGTGTAGTGGTAGTCACTTGGCAACCAGGGATCTCAGTAAGCCTTTGGTCTGGGTTTCAACTCTCACTCGCGTGCTATAAGTTCCTGTGTTGGACCAGTCCATGCACGGCTTTGGCCCAACCTTAAGTGAAGCCCTTCCCCAGCTGGTGGACGGTTGGATTGGTCTCCCAGATTAGTTGGTCCATTGGGCTTTTGTGTTTTGTCAGCTGGGAAAAGAGCTTATTACATCTGTGCCAAGCTTAAGGATAAAACTGTATGCGTCTTGCAAGTTAAAAATGGCTAATAAAAGTCGCTTTTCCCCTCTTTCCCCATTGGTTACATGATTGTAGATGTCTGGGGAATTTTGTTTAAGGTGGATATGATCCTGATTCCTCAATAATGCCATACTTTGGTTTGTTGCATAGCTCCACAAGCAGTTGCACTTGCACATACTCTGTGTTGTGCTGCTGTCAACTGGCACTGAAAGTCTGAAGCCGTTGAGATGAGGTTTATCACTGTTAATCTGCTGCTGTGATGTAGGTTTAACTTTTGGCCATTTGGAGAAAATTAATTTGTTATGGATTTCATATCTTATTATACAGTTGCTGTACAGAATAAAATTTGCTTTTATTTGTCCATTAAAACTGGTGTCAAGTTACTGTTTGTCCCCCCAGCATGAAGAGGCATGTAAACTAGTAACGGCGGTTATTTATCGAATGGAGTAAAGATCGTTTGGCAATTGAGAGATAAAATATGGTAATTTGTGGTCTGATTCAAATATATGGTAAATCCTACTCCATTAATTTATTTTTCCCCCTGTTTCTTGCATTCTTTATATATACGTATGACTGTTGAATGGTCAGAAGAGAGTAAAATGGGGAAACAAGTGATAGTAAGACCCCACCATCAAAGTTCACGGAAAGCTACATCTCTACATTATCAGGCAGGACATATGATAGACAGAGACCTGCTGCTGACTTAGTAGGATCTATATATCATGAGTTTCCTTTCTATTGACTGGATTATATATTTTAAATTTTATTTCCATTCTCTTTAAAGTCATGTTGACCAGGTGTCTTTTTGCCATTTCCATAATGCAGGAATGAAACCCATGAAGTAATAAAATATCTAGAGTTTTCCGTTCATCGTTTGCAAAATGAGGATCCTGGAGTTCACAACTTGTTGCTCTCTCTGTATGCGAAGCAGGTTGAGTTTCTTCCAAAAAATTCTTCATGATGTTTCTGCTACTTTTCATATTTGTGCTTTTTACAATTTTAGTTCATGGAGACGTGATTGATTGGTTGAATGACTGTATGCACCTAAACTCATAAGAAAACCTGTACTTTGTGACTGGGGATGTTAGCAACTTGGCATACATTTGCGTTCTCAATACTCATGGAATGGGCTTCGCAACATTTGTGGTGAGATGTCTAGTTTTTGGAAATTGGAATGAGTTAATTCAGTCATTGCTATCTATTAGTGCTTTTAACATGTTTTACAACTGAAAGCATTCTGCCATGATGGAATTGAAGCATCTGGTTCAACAACAAATGCTAAGACTTTTAGATCTAGAACATATGGCGAGGCTGCATTGCATATTGTAGTAATCATAAGTTTTTTGCTTAATTTTCGTTTTAGGATGTATTCTTTAGAGTTGAGTTGTTACTAGAAAGCCATTGAGAGGAATGCTACTCTTTACAAGGAAACAGAAGATATATTAGCAAAGCAGCAATGCACCTTCTTTCAAATTTGGATAACTCTACAAAATCCAACCTTCCCTCATGTCCAACTACGTGAAAAAGCCAACTGTGAGACCTCTTCGTTTATGTCTATGAAGATACTATATGCTAGATCCAAAACACTGGAAATATATTTGTTATCAGCTACCTGGGCTGCTTATGTAGATCTTTATGGCAATTAGTAGCTATATATATACCCAATATGCTCTTTTGAGGTTCTTTCTGTTTGCTCTTTTTTCCGCTTTCTCACTTCCATGTTGATTTTATTGGTGCGGACTGCAGAGTTGACACTTCCATTTTTTTGAACAGAGCAGAGGTAACACTCTAACAAACCATTAATGCCAAAATGTTTGGGTAGTAGGAAGAGGCATTAGGGGTTGATTTTCATCAATTCAATACGCATGAGTGATGGCTTTGTTGGTTCTTGAAGAAGGACAAATAAGAGTTGAGGGTTGTTCCGGGTATTTTGAAACAGTACCCATGTGCTGTACTCTTTGCAGATTTCGGCTTCTTTACATGGATAGCTCTAGGACTAAAGGATCGTCTGATTTGGACCTGGCCTGTCCAAAAGATATGTTGATGGTAAAACAAAAGGACGACCTCGTCCTGCAGTAGGCTTGGAAGGATAATAAGTGTATATATTACAACAACAAAACAAGAACTGTACCCATGCAATCCCCAATCAATGTGGATTGGGGACAGACCTAACCTTTGGCAATATATGCACAAAGTGGCTCCTCTCAGAAAGTTTTACACCTAGTGTACATATTGTAAAAGGATATTTAGGAGGGAAGAAGAGGGTAGACACTGCAGATTACGTCTGGATTGCCTCAGGAGTATAGATCTAGGATTGAATCACACCATTTTAAAAATTTTATAGTAGTTGAAATCTCATAAAACATGTTCTCTGCTGAATTGACAACATTGCATAGCTCATCGGATTACGTAATTACTCAACGCACATTCACTATAACATCTGGCTTCTAAACCTATTTGGATCAACTAAAGATTGTGTATGAAGACCCAATAGCTCGATCAAGAACACATGGGTTAGTGATCATCACAGCCTAAGTGAGCAAATCTTGCAATCAAATTCAACCTAAGGATAATGCCATAATCATAAAGAGGACTCCAGTCTACCAATTTCCTACAATGACAAAACATGACAATGGTTTCAACACATTTTAGAAGTTTTTCTTTGATATTACTCTCCTTGAGCTCAAGTGGACTGCATCAGTGGATGCTTCTTGCATCTTTTGTGTATGCAGATTTGCAGTTTCCTTGACAATGTACTTCTATACTTTAGAGAATCGAGTCTTATCATGGTATTTTACCTGCCAAAAATAGTTTCCAAGTATTTGTTTTATCAATTTATTCTTTTGATATCTGCAGACTCTAGGAGATTTGAAAACTTCTATCTCTATTTACTATCGCATAACCGCTGTGGTTTTGATCTATCAAATTTCTCTTAGACAGATTTTTTTTTTTAATTTCGGGAGATATACCTATTACGAAAATGCTAGAACCTATGAGAGAATTATGTGTTTTAACTTAGTAATGCTGAATTCTGAATATGCATCTGAGTTCTGACACTAATTTTCCTTTCGTATATGTTTAGGAGGATGACAGTGCCCTTCTTCGTTTCCTACAATGCAAGTTCGGCAAAGGACGACCTAATGGCCCTGAATTCTTCTATGATCCCAAATATGCCCTCCGTCTTTGCCTCAAGGAAAAGAGGATGCGGGCTTGTGTTCATATATACAGCATGATGTCCATGCATGAAGAAGCAGTTGCTCTTGCTCTGCAGGTGACGATAGTGTGTGACTGTGTTGGTTGTGTAATTCATTGGTTGTTTGGTTTCCCTTTTGTCTCTTTTTTCTTTTTTTGCTTTCAGCATTAATGCCATTTGTTACATTACTTTCTTTAGGGAATGTAACTGTTTAAATCACAGAATTCTAATGGCTTAGGAAAAAGATCCAGTTTGAAACTCTGCTAGGTTATTCACCGGCATACAAAGAGACCGGGGCGGATTGAAGGGGGTGCTCAGGGGTGCCCAGACCCCCGCACAACTTCAAATATTCTCTTTAATTATACAAGTTTTTCAGGTTAATTTCGAAAAGTTCTATGAGATTGGCCCCTGCAGGCTCATTTAATGTAATTTTTTCCTTAAAATCAGTACATGTGTGGAAAATACTCTCTATAATCCTAAGTTATCTAACGATTTTCGTTTGCGAGTGTTAAACTCAAACTTAGACAAACGATGGCTATGTACATACACACGAACTTAGACTTTCCAAGTAGCAATATGTTGAAGTAGAATATAGTTTTTGTTATAATTGTAAAAATAAATGTATGTAGGCCCCTGTTATGGACAAATTCTGTGTCCGCCATGCATAGAGATGGCGTGGCAAAAGGACGTTCTTATGATATTTTTTTGTTGCATTTGAGGTTGTTTGATAGAAAAGATAAACATTTAGAACTGTGTATCGGTGACAGTAGTTAAGTTTGTTTTTAATCGTATTTCATATTGCTTAAAATTTCAGGTGCCTGTTATAAAGTAGGCTTAAGTTGAGAAAGTCTAAAACACAGTTCTTAACTCTGACTGAAGCAGTTGAGAAAGTCTAAAACACAGCTCTTAACTCTGACTGAAGCTTTTGGTATTATGGATGCCGAATGGCCCTTTGGAATGATGAAGTGAATTTGTAATTTTTTTTCCCACGTCTCTTTGTATTACAATGACCAATCTACTAGGTCAAACATTAAAAGTGCCTTGTATCCTGATCTTGGGGGATTTTTTTTGGTTTTTCGGTGGGTCTTAAAAGTGCCTTCTCAGGTACATCTATCGATTGATTATGTTCACAATGCTCTCAAGTTTGCATGAATTTAGATTGGAAAGGCCGGGTTTTACAACCACAAACTTGTTCTTGCTCCCCCCCCCCCCCCCCCCCCCCTAGTTATTCCCGTCTTGTTGTCGTCTTCAGAGTTCAGATTGAGTGAAAATTTGTTGGCTGAAAAAGTTTTAAATTCAGATAAGTTGTCATCTGTTTGCACATTTATTTTCAATGGGTCCAACGAACTTGTGCTTCTTTAAACTCCTTAAATTCCATTGTTTGTGTGTATTTCAATAATTTCTTGTATGCTGACTAGAGGAATGAGTGGTTGAGACTTGAGACATGCTGTTAAAGTTAGAAAAGGAAACCTAACTTATTCATGCAGGCGTCATATTATCATACCAGTAGTTGTTATGGTTTTCTTGCTAGAAACATATAGGCAAGATGCATCCTAGAGTTCACATTCTCAAAATCATTTTTTGCTCAAACATTGATGGTTACATGCCGAAGGCTCGACACCTGGCGTAATGTGGTATTGTTACATTGCTAGGTTGATCCAGAACTTGCCAAGGCCGAAGCTGACAAGGTTGAAGATGATGAAGACTTAAGGAAGAAGCTCTGGCTTATGGTTGCCAAGCATGTCATTGAACAAGAAAAGGGAACTAAAAGGGAAAACATTCGGAAGGCCATAGCATTCCTCAAGGAGACTGACGGGCTGCTAAAGATTGAGGATATTTTGCCATTCTTTCCAGACTTTGCCCTGATTGATGACTTCAAGGTAACACCTTTTGACCTTATTTTCTTCCCTCATGTATGGGCTAAAGTTTGTCTAATCCCTGGGTAATGAGTCTTGAGAATGTATTTTAGATTTTCTTTTGTAGAGGTTTAGTGATAAATTTCTTTGATTTACTTTTTATCATTGTTGTTTGATATTGCTAGATTTTGTTGTCACTGTATGAGAATGCAATTACATAGGCAGATTAACTTCAAAACCAGCGGTTCTGAAACGAAAACCGAAGTTGAAGAAACATATCCTCATTTTGGAGACATACAGGATTTGTTTAGTATGTTAAAGTATTAGTTTATTCTGCGCTTCTAGTGTTGTAGTAGATGTTCTTAGTGCCTTTTTACTTTCAATTAAAAGACTTCTCACAAGTATACCAGGGAGGTTGTTTGAAAAGCCTGCCAAATTACTTATTTCTGGTGCAAATTAACTTCACGTGCTTCCTGAGGAGGATTGTTTGATATGTTTGCAGGAAGCAATTTGCTCATCTTTGGAGGATTACAACAAGCAAATTGAAGAACTGAAAGAGGAGATGAATGATGCAACACATGGTGCAGATAACATTAGAAATGATATCAGTGCACTTGCTCAAAGATATGCTGTCATTGACCCTGATGAGGACTGTGGGGTATGTATCCCGCATATTATTTCCCGTAGATCTTTTTAGTAATATGTTACTGTTCGTTGTAGATTAGCAAATTTAATCTCCAAGCTACATGCTCTCTTGCTTCATGGACATGGTTGTCGCTCCTTCCATATTTCAAGTAGTTAAAATTACGGCCAAATGCTTTAGCAGTTCTATGTGTTGGGCCAATGGGAACTTTCCAATTGCAATATGGATTCTTTTAACTAATCCACTCCCTCTCTCCTTTTGTTTTGATTCCTTATTCGACCCATCATGATCTAGTTGAGTTTCATCATTTGCTGACTTGTTGCCTGTGTCTCAAATCTGTTTCACTTGCGAGTTTCAGGTTTGCCAAAAGAAGATTCTAACAGCGGGTTGGGACCATCGGATGGCTAGGGGTTATACATCAGTAGGTGCAATGGCCCCTTTCTATGTCTTTCCATGTGGACATGCCTTTCATGCACATTGCCTCATTGCGCATGTCACAAGGTGTACCCACCGAGCTCAGGTAAGTTCTATAGTCATCCGTCTACAACTCTTCATATTTGTCAAGTAGATTGGCAATTGTTCTTCATCTCATTAACTTCATGTAAAGTGATGTACTAACGATGGTGATTCTTTTGGGAGTGTCAATTTGCATTAAAACATCTCAAGATTTAGTGCTTACATGGTTAACAATCTGTGTATCCTCCATTATTGACACAATGGATAATATTCTTTCATAAGTGAGAATTATTAATTGTAATTTCTCTCTCTCATATATGGATTTGAAAGATGATTTCACATTTTGTAATCTCTGTTGCCAGCATGGACATGCCCTGATAAACATTGACCGACATAAAATTATTTGGTAGTTTCTAAAAATCAATCATATAGTGAAGATCTTGTTTTGTATTCCCTCTTGGCAGCAGACAGTTCTATCGAAAAGTGATAACAAGCTATAAGATGGGAGTTTCTACTCGTGCAAATAGTTTGACACAGTCTTTGCTGTTACTACATGGTTTTGAAGCACAGGACATATTACTCGAGCCAATTAGGTTTTTTTTTTTTGTACATATGACCTGTAGCTTGTGAGCAAATTTTAATCCTGTCCTGGATGTGGAAAGAAAGCTTATCCAGAAGGCCCGCCAGAGCCATTATGTACGGAATTGGCACCAGTGATAAATCTTTCATCCTAGTGCTGGATATGCAATTAAGCTAATACTATAATCATGTACTGTCCTAATGGAAAATAAGGTGGTGTTAAATATTCTGGAACCCTACGATACAATTTCCAAGTGGGAATGTACGAAGGATTTAGCAGATAATCATCCCAAATTAATCAGTTCACGTAAGAAAAAGTGCTCAGCTTCATCTCTGAGCTGAAATGACCTATGATGTTCTAACAAGCATGGTACTATAAATAGAATAAATGAGTCGGCTGTTGGTTAATTCTTTTGCAAATATTAAAGCGGTGCTTCAACCGAAGTATAGCTTCAGAAAACAAAATCCCTTCTGCTTGGCATTTATTTTTCTCCGCTGTTGAAATGAATGTTGCAGGCAGAATATATACTGGATCTGCAGAAACAACTTACTTTATCAGGAGGTGAATCCAGGAAAGAGTCAAATGGTGCCTTAACTGAGGAGGACTCAATAACTAGCATGACCCCAACAGATAAGGTTTGTCTTGTGCTGTTTTTTCGTATGCCCTTGAGCAACTTCTTGAAGAAAGCTTGAAATGACCCCCTAAATCTCAAATATTCTTACGTTCAACATAAATCTGTATTCCATTTTCTCAAATCTTTTAAGACGGGTATATTTAATTGCAGATATCCAAAAATGTGGATGGAACATTCAGTAATGTCGCGTCCCATTTTTCTTAGTATCATTTATGGTGCTTCCTTTTCAAGCATTGCTTTTCTTTGTTCGGTCTTCTGTTTTCCACGGCTGTGGTTCTTCCGTTGCTCTTTTGGTTGTTGATATTGTTATCTACTGCACCGTCTTTAATGATTTCAAGACGACATCCTTCAAGCAATTTGGAAGTTACGGTGTTGGGAGTACTATTCTTATCGTCTTACCAAACTAAAATGATGGCTTTCTGCCTCAAATGCCCCAGAAAATGAGAGCTCATGGCCTCATTCGGGTGCCAATTACTCTATGATGCGTTCATTTCCTGTTTTCTCACGTTGTGAGTTAGCTGTCTAATATTGCTAATCCAAATGTACAGATACGATCGCAGTTGGACGATGCCATAGCGAGCGAATGTCCATTCTGCGGTGACTTGATGATTCGAGAGATCTCCTTGCCTTTTATCCTCCCAGAGGAACAATACGAGGCTGCCTCGTGGGAGATAAAGCCGCACACCATTGGAAGCCAGAGGAACCGTTCTTTAGTTCTATGATGATTGAAGTTCATGTGTAAGCAGATATCCATTCACACTGCACATCCCCAGGCGATGTTTGTCTAGAAGGATCCTTTTCATCGTCGTTTAGAATTTTTGCCTTCGTCTTTATTCGTGGTGATATAGTTCCCAAAGTGACGAGTGTGTGATAAGGGATGATCTCTTCTTCTCATCTTCTGTAATAGGTTTTGTGTACATTTGAGAGGCAATATTTCTTCCCCTTGAGAGCTTGCAAATTGTTGTGCAGAGAGGAAAAATTTGTTCAATCAGTGGCGGCTTTTATTTTATGGCTACACTTTACTCACTGTACTCTCCAGAGTCTTCCACTCTCCTTCTCTCTCACACACACACATGCGCGCAGACGCAGACAATTCGTCGGGCTTCGACTAGGTAGAGTTTGAGCGCCTCACTGGGTAATGTTTTGTTGCGACAATTCTGGTAGCACGTTCTGCTAATGTCGAAATAGGGTATGACTTTTGGGTAAAGAGGTAGAAGAAATTTTATTAAACAAAACCGCCGGCCAAAAGCACCTACAAAACTAACGGCAGCAAAACCGCTTACATAACAAACGGTCGGCCAAAATCGCATACAACACTAACAAAAAAAAAGTCATTTATCACATCTAATTCTAAAGGGCTAAGCTCCCCTCCAAACAAAAGAGTCCAAATTATTTGATGTTGAGGACTACCAGTAAGAGTCCATCCTGCTACAACTGAATGCATTTTTGTTCTACGTCTACGAGCTATATATCCTCGGCGAGTTCAGGTCGTTGAATAAATGCATACTTTGAGTTCTAGTCGTTGAATAAATGAAACTTTGAGTTCTGGTCGTTGAATAAATGAAACTTTGAGGATTTCCTTTCACTTGGTTATTCTTTTACCCCTCCTTAGCCTATTAATAACAAAACGGATTTTTCCAATGTATAAAATCAAAATTTCAGTGGCGTTGGCTACTTCATACAATGTATATCAAACAGTTAAAACTAGACGCACTGATGTCTGTTTCGGCTTAATAAATTACTTGACTTATTTTTTGGTCTTTATTTACTTATTTATTTATTTTGCATTTATTAGTTTTTCATTAAATTTTTGTGTATTATTGATTTGTCTCGACGAGAGTAATCAAAAAAGTAAAAAAAATTATTATCCAAGCTTTAAATTTTTTGAATAAAGACAAAAATAAGTCAGTTGACTTATTAGGCCAAAAGAGTTCTGAATCATTCACTTTAAACAATTTGTTACGCCCTCCGTCCCTTTTTAAGTGATATCTTTGGAAAACGTGTATTTTTGTGAACATTAAAAAATGTACTTCTGTAGAATGTTTTTAATTTTTTTGAAGTACTCAATGAGCACTTTAATTTGGTATAAAAAAATTACTCCCTCCGTCCCATTTTAAATGCTCCCTACGTATATCCGTGTCATTTTCAAACGTCTATATCTTTTTATTGGTAAGGTTTCCGAAGTTTTTTAAAATTTTGTCTAATAGAACTAATTGAGATCTATCAAATAAGATCCATATTGCATATAAAATACATTATAGAATGAAAACTATGAGAGTTTTACAAGAACACACATAACCGTAGGGAGCATTTAAATTGGGACGGAGGGAGTAAAAAATTATATAAAAAAATGTTTTTTAGGTGTTTGAAATTGCACGTATTCCAATAGGAACCACTTTAAAAGCGACTAAGGGAGTATCACATATATTACTGTACTAATGTTCGATCAAACTGATTTTTTTTTTTTTCCATAAGTACGAGTTCTCTTTTATAAAGCCCCAACCAAAAAACAATACAAGGATATTTTCTGACTATTCAACTACACTCATTTGCAAGAGAAAACAAGGAATAAGAAAGAAAGAAAAACTAGAAGCACTGCACTTATACAAGGGAAAACCTAAGAACAAACTCAACAAAGATGATTTGAACCAAAGGAAAACATAAAGAATATAATGCTCAGCAAAAGCCCCCAGTTAGCACACAATACCCTATTCTCCATGGATGGCCCAAAAAATTTACTGGTTTGGTAGGAAAATGGAGGATGAAGAGGCATGGAGAAGAACTTAAAACCCCATTAAATTCTTGTTACACCTTTAAAAACCTTCAACTATTCATAGAGTGAGGATTGAGATACATATTTTCCATTCTCTATGTTCACATCTCAATACAACACACGAAATTTACACTCGGAAGACTGGGAAAAAAGAAACCAGTGACCATCCAAAAATCCCCAAGATTCACCACCCCAACTCGCCACCACCCCTCTCCGAGTCAACCCAACGGCCACTTCCCGCCGTTCAACGCCCTCGAATCACGCCGAGATCTTAAAACCTCGCGACCAGAACTAACCGCCTCAGCTGCGGGCCCAGCAGGTCAAGTACATGACTTGACGTATAGACTCGTCCGCCTGTTTCCTTCTATCCTCTCCCGCATCCAGATCCGACCCGATCACGGCCGAAAACGGTCGGAGATCAACCGGATCGGCTGAGGAGGAGGTGGAGGAGAAGCGTTTCTTGCCGTGGTGGAGAGATTTGAGGCCGGACTTGAGTTTGTGGCCTTGGTCGGGGTGGCCGTTCACGACGGCCACGCTCGCCGCCATCCATACCCAATTCAGGTAACTCATGCTAGTGCTAATAATTTCTTCTCCGTCGCAGCAATAGAATTGAATAGGAGTGCTTGAGTTGATTGGCTTTTTTTATTGTGGAAGATTTTTATACTTTTCTTTTGAGTTTGGTGTGATGATTTTGGAATGGAAGAAGATGGTAGTGGTATAAATAGAGAGGAAACGAGAAAGCGTTTTGTCTATTTCCTGAAGTACCCCTATTTTTTTGGACATATTGATAGTTTACAAAAGCATGAGATTATCATCATTTTCTCGCGACAACATGATAAATAGGAGTATCTCTTATTATGGTTGTTATAATAAGAGATAGTTTTTTTTTTTTTGAACAGATAATAAGAAATAGTTGAGGTTGTTATGATTGTTATAAAAAGAGATAAAGTTATTAAGTATGATAAATAGGAGTATCTCTTATTATGATTGTTATAATAAGAGATAATTAAGGTTATTAATGATTGTTGTAAAAAGAGATGAGGTTATTATGATAAATAGGAGTATCACTTATTATGATTGTTATAACTTATAATCAAAGCACGTGATGATTGTTACTATGATTGTAATAATAAGAAAAAAAATTGTAAAAAACAGCTCACTTGACTGTTGTTAAGGTTGTTGTTAAAGAAAAGAAAAGAAGAATGTTGTTAAGGTTAAAAAGTGTTTCAAATATGTGAAAAATGTATGAAAGAGTGTGAGTGTATTGAGAAACGTAAAAAATGCATTGAAGTGCATGCTTTCCTATCTCTTTTTCAACTTATCGATAGTCCAATAAGCTATTTAATAAGAGGAAAATATAGAGGTGGATATGGTTTGAGGTATATTATTTTATAAGGGGAGATAAAAAGTTATTGGATAGTGTAAACGTTGTGTAAAATACCCTTTTTGTCCAAACTAAAAAAACAGAAATAGAGAAAAGTGGTGGGATCACCTGCCAGTCTGCCACCAGCTCACTCACTCACGTTGCAACAGTAAATGGTGATAGCGTGCATAAAGCTAAGTTGTATTTATCGCTCCTCAAAGATATATACAAATCCCAAGATATTATATCAAGGTAACAAAAAATAAAACAAACACTAAATATGAAACACTCAGATTTCTATATTCGGCCTCTCTTTAAGGTGGATGAGTTATCCGGCTTCTTCATTCCCAGCCAAACAGGTCGATAGGGCCTTGAAATTAGGCCGAATATGTAATCATTAGAGCACGATATACTATTTTACTGGACTGCCTTAAAATACCGCGAGTGGGGGGACAATTTATCATTTGCATAGCCTTGGTTTACGTAGCTGGCGAAAGTTGGGGCAGGTGGCGTGCATATCCCTAATCCCAAGGGGTGGTACCAAATGACTCATCCCCATGCAACCAATACTTATCCAACACCTTGGTTCCTCACCCCTAGTGCTGGTCCAAGACTGGGGGGCCCCACCAAAGCGTTATTTTCGCTTCCTGTCATTTTCATAAAGTGCAGGGTAATTCTGTCCTTTTGTGGAGTGGACTACTCAGTGCCATTTGGGTAACTTATGGTGGATTATTTGTTTTGGACCCAACTAGGAGTACAGTGGTCATGGTACAGAAAACGTATCGATCACGTTTGGAGACCCACTTTTGGGTTCCACGCGAGTGATCCGAACCGTTTAATGTTCTTAAAACATTTTTCCGAGGGGCCCCACCAAATTTCAGCTCAATCGGACGGTTGGAACTGCTTCAACCAAAGTCCCACCGTTCCAACCAAATTGATCACTCGTGTAAGACCCAAAAGTGGGTCCCCGAACGCGATCGGTACGTTTTCTGTACCATGGCCTCTATACCCGTATCTTTATCGATTTGTTTTCAACCCCACCATAGGTACCGATCACTTTGGTACGGCTCGCGGGGCCCACTAAGGGTTCTTGCAGAAATGATTCAAATTGTTCAAAAAAAATTAAATTTTTTTTCGAGTGGGCCCTTGTAGAAATCAGCTCAAACTGATAGTTGAAAATAGTTGATCCAATGCACACAATTTTTCATTCAGATTACATGACCTGCACCCATTTTTCATTCAGATTACAGAGTCTTGTAATCTGAATGAAAAATGTGTGCATTAAGTGGCAGACGCAAGATTGCAATTTTCGCCTAATTTGTGGGAATCATTCTTCAGTAATTTTACAAAAAAAAAATCGAAAAGTACACCAAAAATATGAAGAAAATTGGTGGGAGTGCAAGACCCAAACACCCCTTTGTCCGCCCCTGGGTGTATCGGATCAACTAGTTGCAGGAATCAGTTTGAATTGATTTCTCGCAAGACCACTAAAAAAATAGTATATTTTAAAATTTTTCAACAGTTTGGATCATTTGTATGGGACCCCTAAATGGGTCCCGGGGGCAGTCTGTATCCCATCGATACCAAAGTGATCGGTTCCTTCAGGATTTTCGTTTTTTTATTTTTATTTTTTATCTCCGTAATATGTAAAAAAATAGAAGCGAAAAGGGACGAGACATGTAAATCCATCCATCACCCGGTCGGATTAAGAGCGGGAGCGAAGGCGAGGATAGATTTTTGGGTCTGGTTCGAGTATGACAAAACTCGCTCCGCGTTGCCCCGTTGTTTTTTTTTTTTTGGTAAAAGTTGCCCCGCAGTTATTCCTACTGGGATTTTGTGTAAGGAGAGACACGTGGGGTGGCCATGGGCCTTGATAGGGGCTGGCTCCCCTCTTGCTTCTCTTCTGCTCGAAGACAAAGATTTGGGCCTTTCAGCTATGGGTATCACGTGCAAGGGTGGGCAGTGGGACCTGATATTTAACTTTTTGATAGGCCCGGTAGTACTATATAAAACAGAGTCGGATTAGAATTTTGGCTTTTTTGAATTTTGGCTGCAGTATTTTTAAATTCTTTTAGTATTCTTGGACTATATTTTATTAAATCAGTAAATCTATGTGAAGGGAATGATTCTCTAATTTGATACTCCTAAATTACAAAAATGATACATACACTCCCAACCACACCCTCTCTCACATGGGGTGTGGGGCTCACATGTGGGCCTCATGTGAGCCCCACACTCCATGTGAGAGAGGGTGTGGTTGGGAGTGTATGTGGGGGTGTGTATGTATCAGGATTCCCTAAATTATAGTCCAAAAATACCGAAAATATTATAGTTGAAACTCAGATTGAAGTAAGGTTGAGTTTGGATGATCGACTTTAGATGATACCTAGAATACTATAGTTGAAACTCAGATTGAAGAAGTAAGGCTGAGTTTGGACAACTTTAATTATCTTAACGATAATTGCTGTTATTGTTTTAGTGATTTTTCTAGTTTTTCGTCAAAATTTTAAGAATAAGGTGCAGAAGAATCAAAGAAGTATGAAAAAAAAAAAGGACTATAGTTGAAAACAACTCTGACAGAAGGGCATTCAAATAAAACAAAATCGAATTGAAATAAAAAAAAATTGAAATTATTTTGACTTTAGTGATTTTATTTCACTTTTAGGCATAAGCTTTTACTTTCCGATTCTAGTAGTCGAGACAAATGATTTATGGAAGAAAATTAATGCGAAGCTATCAATTAGACAAATGATTAAGTCAAAGTGCCTTGAAGTTTTTTTTTTTTTTTTTGTCAAAAGTGAAAATTTTTATTCATCTGAAGGCGAAAGCCTAAACATCAGACAATAGGGAACCCCATGGGGGCAAAATGGACGTCCACAGACCGGACAAACCACTTGAAAGGGCTTTTTGAGCACAAGTGTGTGCAGCCCGATTACATTCACGTTTAACAGAGTTAAAAACACGAGAGACAAATTGATTCTTCAAAATAAGACAATCCTGTGTAATCACCGCAATGTCAGAAGGTGGTACTTTTGAGGTCGAGCAGCTATTCACAATTGCTTCTGCATCAGATTCGAGGAATAACTGAGTAAGGTGAAGAGCAATTCCCAATTTCAATCCGTCCCGAATTGCAAGAGCTTCCGCAATTCTGGACGAGTTGATTCCGGGGTGCAAAGTTAGTAACATGCTGATAACCTTGCCGTCAACACCACGGGCAATAGCACCAGTTGCGATTGAGTTCGTGTGCTTAGCTACTGCCGCATCCACATTGATTTTCACTCCATTACCGACAGGACGTTGCCATACCAAAATCTCCCGTTGATTCAGTCTCCTTGGGGTAGGGGAGACTTTACTGTTTGCATCAAGGAACTCATAAAAATCACCCTGTGCCTTCCTACTAACCGCCTCTGTTGCCCAGACCTTTCTGTTAAAGCTAAAGTCGTTCCTTGCTCGCCAAATCCACCAACAATAAAGGAGACCCAAACCCATAGAAGAGGAAGGTAAATGGTTCTGCTGGATACGTTCCTGAATGCAATCCCACCAATCTGTCATAAATCTGAACTCAAGAAGCTCCTCTGGCCTTAATCGGAAAGGGGATAGAATCCATATCTTGATAGCAGGTTCACAACGAAACAATAAATGTGTAATTGATTCCTCCGCTTTGCCGCACTGTAGACAAGTCGGGTCAGTCTTTATCTTGCGCATTACCAAAGCTTCATTTGTGGCAACCGCAGTATTAAAACACTTCCACACAAAGAGTTTTAACTTAGGATGAACCGGTAACCCCCATAATTTCTTCCACACTCCAGGTAAAATATTGGAAGCACTAGTCTGACCATTCTGAATAACTTGAGGAACGTGTGAGCCTTCTTTTTCTAGATGATATGCTGACTTAACTGTAAATACGCCATTCGGGGAAGGGTGCCAAATCTTGCGATCTCTTTGGTTGGTATGACTGAGTGGGATTGATAGGATAGCGTCTGCATCCGCTTGGTTAAAGATTTCCCTGATAATTGGGACTTTCCAGTACTTGGTGTCCGGGTCTATAAGATCAGAGACCCGTTCAATGTCATCTCTCCTTGGCGTGTTGTTATTTACTTTGAAGCTCGGAGCTTTAGGAAGCCATGGATCCTCCCAGACCCGAATTTCATTGCCTGACCGAACCTGCCACTTCCATCCTTTATCAATCCAAAAACCATTCTTCATACCAAGTCTTCCCAAAACCATTCTTCGACCTTGAAGCTGGTCATTAATTTTCGTTGGTTCAAGCCAAGTCTTCCCACTCTTGATGGCCCATTTATCTAGATTTTGGGTCATATGTTGTTGCGGAGGTGGCCCATTTAAACCGAGCCATGAAAATAGATTCAACAAAAGACATAAACAATTTTTTTTTTCTTAACTTTATCATCGTTTTTGTCCCCCAACTAAAAACTACTGATCGCGTGCGCGCACGCTCTCTCTCTCTCTGCTGTATGATCGAACAAATCAGACATCACGAAATTCCAGATTAATAGGAAAGCTGGGAGTTGGGGAGTTGAATTCAATTGGGCCATTGGTTATTGCAAAGGCAAATCTTTCAAGGCCTTCTTATTTTTGGCTGCAATATTTTATTCTATCTAGCTTGAGAGAAATTCAGGATTTTTGGTGGGCGGGCGTCCAAAGAGTCCCAGTGAGATTTTAGCCTGTATAGAAGATAATATTAGGCTGCGAATTTGTACATGGTCACATTTCCCAAGCTCTGTGGAGAACCAAAGTTTATGTTATCTTTGGAACACCTCAACTAGGATTCTTGGGGATGCCACTCATTAGGTTGCTTTGATTTGTTGTACTCCCTCCGTCCCTTTTCTGGTGTAGACATTTTCATTTTTAGATGTCCCTTAATAAGTGTGTGGTTTGAAAAGTTAATAGGTAAAAATTTGTTCAATTATCATTTTGTCATTTTGAAAAGTTAGTAGATAAAGAATTAAAGGGTAAAAGTTGAGGATAATTTTGGAAAGTGAAGGTAAGATTTGATGTGAAAAGTATAAAGTGGAAGTAAAAGTTAATGTGAAAGGTATAATGATGATGTTTCTTTAATAAGTTGGATTTACTAAACAACACATTTAAAAAGAGACGGAGGGAGTAGTTTGTTGTAGGGCTTTCTTTGTACAGTATGACGGGTTTATCCCTTTGTTCTTTGGTTGGTTGTGTTGTGCCAAAACCCGAAGTAGAGAATATATAAAATCAACAAGGATTTACGTGGTTCCCCCCCAAGCACAGAGCTCTAGAGGTACGTCCACGGGGAAAGAGCAAGAGAATTCACTAAAAACGGGGATAAATACATAGAGCCGGCTATACCCGTAAAACTCACTTGAAGCATCCACACAATATCTAGGGACAAATCTCTGAGGTGCGACCTACAAAGTGTCAAACGTCTCACACACACGAAAGAGACACACACAAACCCTAGATATCTCAAATCCCAACTCAAGACTAAACTAATGGAACAACCAAAGAAACCCAAACACACTACGGGGAACCCCATGGGTGCTCCCTCAAAGGGATTCACTCAAGAAGTCCAAACCCTAATAGCCCCTAAGACCTCTATTTATAAGAAAGTCAAAAAAATTACGTCAAAACACTCTTTATAACGTGTAGCTGCACAAAATCGCGCATCGGTGGGCTGGACCAAGAATCGGTGTCCGAACTACCGAGGCAGAAACTCCAAAAACATCCCAAAACCCGCTGGTCCGGACTAGACTTCCCTTGGTCCAGACCATAGGTCCAGCAAACAGCTTTTCACACCAAATTTTGCACTTTTCTTCGAACGTTTTGAATTCAAGGCATATCTCCAATAATCTCCACATTGACTTGAATTCCCTTCAAAGCCAACATCATAGTGCAATCCTTTCAACACTCGTTCTTCCCCCCTCACGCCCCTCACCGGAACGATTACCAAATCGAGCCTTCCATATTCAAACGGGCACCTCCCACCCAATGCACCCATGACTGATGCCAACGAAGATCAGCTTAAGCTCCACCTGGAGCTAAACACCACAACTCCCCTCACGAAGTTAATCACCAACGAGCAACCATCTTCCACCGAATGTCGACGTCGACCACATGCACCCATTACTGATGCCAAAGAAGATGTGCTCAAACTCCTCACAGAGTTACCGACTCTACCACAGAGCCCCATGACCCCACCACGGAGCCTTGTATGCAAAGGAGCATAACCAAATTAATCCGATACAACTCATCAATAGTCTTTCTCGGGCGTACATCCTTCATACGAATCGTATAAAGGCGCTGCTTCAAATTCAAAATTCTCCCAAAAACAACTTTGCACGAAGATCCTCGAAAACACCATCCTACATAACAACAGGCTTCTTCAACTTCCCCCCAACAAAACCTTGCTTGTTTCTTGTTGCACCAACTTCTCAACTTCGAAGCGAGCCGCCATTGAAAACGACTCCGAATACATAAACGCAGTGGAAAACACAAGCCTTTGTTTGAACCCGGAGCTCTGATACCAATTTGTTGTGCCAAAATCCGAAGTAGAGAATATATCAAATCAACAAGAAAACAAGAGACAAGAATTTACGTGGTTCCCCCCCAAGTACAGAGTTCTAAAGGTACGTCCACGGGGAAAGAACAAGAGGATTCAATAAAAACGAGGAGAAATACATAGAGCCGGCTATACCCTTAACTCTCACTTGAAGCATCCACACAATATCTAGGGACAAATCTCTGAGGTGCGATCTACAGAGCGTCAAACGTCTCACACACACACGAAAGAGACACACACAAATCCTAGGTATCTCAAATCCCAACTCAAGACTAAACCAATGGAACAACCAAAGAAAGTCCAACACACTACGGGGAATCCCATGGGTACTCCCTCAAAGGGATTCACTAAAGAAGTCCAAATCCTAATAGCCCCCAAGGTCTCTATTTATAAGAAAGTACAAAAAATTAGGTCAAAACACTCTTTAAAACGCTCAGCTGCACAAAATCGGGTATCGGTGGTCTGGACTACCGAGGCAGAAACTCCAAAAACATCCCAAAACCTGCTGGTCCGGACCAGACTTCCCTTGGTCCGGACCATAGGTCCAGCAAACGGCTTTTCACACCAACTTTTGCCCTTTTCTTCGAACGTAAATTCAAGGCATATCTCCAACATGTTGGTTATAAAATGAAGCACTTACCCAAAAAAAAAAAAAAGATATTGGTGACTGAATTTTCAATTTTTTTTTAGCAACAAATAGAAATAAATTCGCAGTCGAAATTCTCTTCCTTCAAACTCCGGACCCCTTTCGAATTCAAAATTTTGTCCGACTATTCCGTCTTATTTGAGTTATTTCCATTTCCATTTTACTGACTTTTCTTTCAATTGCTAAATTCAACATTTAAACATAGCCTCCCTATCAAGAAAGTGAATGTTTTCCTTCATGAAAATCTTTCGTGGAACTTAATTAGGAGTCCTTTTACTACTTTTTGTCTTTATTAAAAAAATTACATTTATTAGTTTTGTGTTGATTTTTTGTTCATTATTGAGGAATCTAAAAAGTCAAAAATTATTATCAAAATTTTAAAGAAATTCAGTAATGAAAATAATCCTTTTTTTTGTCTTTATTTACAAAAATAATCCAATTTTTTTTGTCTCTATTCACAAAATTTTTATTTTGGTTAATAATTTTTTACTTTTTAGATTCTTCTCGTCAAGACAAACTAATAATCCACAAAAAGTAGACGAAAAACTAACAAATGCAATTTTTTTAATAAAGACAAAAAAATAATCCACTTAGAATATTTTTGAAGTAGTTTGCCATCTTCAAATTTGACATTGTCCCAAAACTTCGACAGATGCCAGATGGAATAGTAATCAACTCGGGCTTTAGAGCAACCCAATAACATACTCAAAAAGAAAAATACTCAAATTTTAGCATTTGGATACTAAAAAGAAGTTTACAATGGCATTTGGATATATACTTAAAGTTAACAACATTTTTTTTTATAAATACTCAAAATTTTGGCATTTAGATACTCAAAACTACCAACATTTTTCTAATAATCAAACTTAGATACTCAAAACTATCAACATTTTTCCTTCTTTTGATTATGGACAAAAATAACCATGTAGAACTTCACATTGTTAAATTTAGAAACCCATTAAATGAATTAAAAGTGATGCAGCAACATTTGAGTATTCACATTTAAGTATTTACAAATTCTTAATTCCAATTTCCAACGTCATGGGATCGGCTGCATTACATGTCCTTACAAGAAAGGTGAAAAAAGGAAAGAAAAATAGAGTACGGAAAATGTTGAAACGAGCTACGATAGAGATTGATTGATGATCTCAATTTAGATCCCAGCAGCTCAAGTACATGACTTTCCTCATTGACTCTTCCGCCTCTTCGGCCTTCTCTGTCCTCGAAACCATGGAGGACGACGAAGGAGACAGTTTCTTGGCCGGAGAGAATGGCCGGAGATTCTTCTCGGCGTGCTGGTGTAATGGTGTAATTCTGTAATTCCACCTACAGAACCCTTGATCTTTTAACGCCTCCACCGCTCCGTCGCTCGCGGCCGCCACCCATGCTCTGCTTGTTGAACTCATCTTCTTCTTCTTGTTTTTGTATTTGAAAAAATACGGTCTTGTGATTTGATGAGGAAACTTGCCATCTGAGTTTGAGTCTATATATAACAAGGCCAAACAAGGCTGATGGCACATTAGTGAGAAAACAGGTGGCTGTGGCTGTTTTGCCTGTGGTTTGGGAAACGGCGGTTGCGGATTTGCTGTCCCGAAAATCTTGTCTCAACTCCGTATCCCGTCCATTCGAGCAATCGACAGCTCAGATTCGTAGGTGAACATAGCTGCTCAGATTTGTTGGGTGAGATGGAATCCAAGCACTTAATTGCTCGGATGGACGGGACAGAGAGTTCGAGACAGTGGATCCGCTGGCAAGCTAATAGGTTTTTTTTTTATTTTACCATAGGGGGTCGGGACCATAGAGGCTCCTTCTTATCAGTGGCGGCTCCAGAAAATTTGAACAGGGTGTTCAAGATTTATCTTAATTCTACTAGTTCTACTAACTAGTATATACATACAAAATTATTATATATTAGTGTGAATAATGAGGCCAAATGATATGAAAATACATAAGATATCACAAATTTTCTTAACAAATTCTATGTTATTAGGTCAAGTAAAACTAAATCAAGAGATAAATACACTAATATTTATTGTTAAAATTTGTGTGTTGAATAAGTTCCCACGGATATTTGTTTTCTCATATAGAGAGTTGAATGTTACTAAAAAAAAAGTCATAGAATGATATCAATACAATAAATACTTTTTTTTTTCTTGATTTTCTTAATTTTTGTCGTAAAGAGGTGCACTTTGTTTTGAACTGGTGTATTAAGGATTTTATTGTGAATTACCAGGATTGATGAGTGTTCATAGTATATATAAATGTTAAAACAAAACCCGATATAAATGTATCACATGTCATATAAAATATAAAAGGCTTTAGAGTGTACATCGACCATCTACGGAAACACTTTAGATTTTAGTTAGTTGTTTACATAAAATTAATTTGTGGGCTGATTTGTTGAGCTAAATGTTCAAATATTTTTTAGTAGGGTGTTTAAATATTTGTGAGTCGGGTGTTCAACAATGGCTATGTTAAACTAAAACTAAAATTTTTACATGAATTTCTGAACAATTTTTTTTTTTTGAGGGTGTTCAAGTGACCACCCTTCATTAAGGGTAGAGCCGCCTATGCTTCCGATCCACTGTGAAGTATTCGGTTCGAGTCACAACTATTGTTCGTGAAGATAAACCGTCAGCATAGCACCACCTATGTACATATGAAAGCAGTCCAAGTTCCCCTGCAAAGCTTGGAAATTTGGGACCATTTGGTTGTCAATTTGTCATGACAATTTTGCCCTTCTAGGAAGGTAACCAACACCAAATACACGAGGATAAAAACGTAACTTCAGGTAATACGTAATACTCCTACATAACTGCATTTGTATTGGCAGTGGCGCGCACATGGTTTCGGCTCAAGGAGTACCAATTTGTGGCCCAGAGTTTTGGATGAAACCAGAGGTTTTCTTCTTTCATCGGGCGTGGCTAGCTTTCCAACTTATCGTCTGTTTCCAGAGCTAAATGAAAAAGACCCTACTTGAATGTGCGGTACAAAAAGATGTTGGGCCACCACGAGTCATTGCTCAAAATCACTGAATATACCTATATTTTTTGGTAACTCAGGGTGTCCGAACTAACTTACACACATCTCGACTGATCCCTAAAGGCTCAATCCCATCATCCACTGGTGGAGAGTCCAAATAAAGCTATGACAAAGTTTTATATAGACTGACCCTAAATGAGTTGATAACACTTGCGAGGCTTCAAATATAGGAAATGGGGGTGTTGTAGGGCGGCCCTGTAGTGCGGCAGTGCGGTATCCTAGCCGTCGGATCGGTAATCAACGGCTCAGATTTTATCTCGTCAATTTACAGATTAGAGCCGTCGATTATCAAGATGGAATTCAAACCATTGATTGACGAGATCAACGGTTCGAATGCCACACTACATAGCCGCCCTACAGCACCCGGATACTCGAACATAAAGACCTCTCCCAAGTCTCTACCCATTGGATTATGTTTGTATTGTGCACTAGTTTCTTGAAACCCCCTCTCAAAAAGATGGGGGAATCCATGGGAAAAATTATTGTGAACAGTTTGTAGATCCATACATTTGTGGTGGACGAACCATGCCTTTTCAAACCAGGGTTAATTGTGTCCGGATGTAATATCAAGCCATATTAATGAGAGGTGTATACCGTAGGATTAACAAACTCACATGCACGCGTAGAAAAATTATTAGTTGCTCCTCAAGCACCACCGCGTGGTGTTCCAAAGGCTTTTTCCAACACACATCAGTGTTGGAGCCACACACTAAGGCCGAAAGATTATCATCTGACGGTGCTCGAGGAGCACTGAATAATCACTCGCATGCATGGTAGAAAAGTTACAATTTTCACATTGCACGATTGTACATACATTCATTAGATTAGTACTTGGAAATACATCCATATTTTTACAGATGGAAGAATTTCTAATCCGTAAGAACTAAAAAAATATTAGAATATCAGAAAACAGTGCAACATTAAACAATTATATGTTTAAAATTTTCTTTTTGTTTGATACGAGTAATATTTTGCCCCCACGTTTCATTCAATTGAACTTTTCTTCAACAAACTCCCCCTAGGACAGTAACACAAGACAATGTGCCAGAAAAGATAAGACAAAACCATGCACTCAGGGACCCCCCCGCTCATTGTTTCCATCGAAACTATGGCTCCATAGACAACGCAAACAGAACCAATCGGGTCTAGCTCAGTTGACCACACTTGTACACTCCTGACTGAGAGGTCAGGGGTCGAATCTTACCGAAAGCAAGCATCGATAATTTCTACTATTAGAGGGCTTTTTCTTTCTTCCCTATAATGGGCTTATTTTCTGTGTTATTGAATTGTTGGTCTTGTTATCTCGTGGACTCACACAATTAATTTCATGTCCGGTAATTTGTACTTTGTAATTCATACATGATGTAAATGATCTCTCCTATCGATATAAAACAAAACAAAAAAAAAAAAGACCCAATCCAGCCCATAGTAAAACTACCCACTTCCCACATTTCAAGATTGATAGACAAAATTCCGGATCCCAAGACTCTGTCAAATCTGTTTTTCCTTGCCATTCCATCCGTTACCGCAACTGTCGGGTAACAGATTGCAACAGGCACCAGGGCATATAAAGGGACGAGCTTGAGGCAAATGAGCAAGATTTTCTTGAGAGCAGTTCCAAGGGAAAAGAGAACAGAAGCTCTAGAGGGGTAATGATGGCCGGAATCAAGCCTTCTCCGGCGAGACCCAGACCGGAATCCAGCAAGCCCGTTGATATTAGACGGGTTTTGGGTGCCACCGGAGAGCCGAAGAAGAAGGTGATCGACGATGAGAAGCTAAGGAGGGTAAGGGAAGCTGAGAAGGCTGAGAAAATTTTGCACCTTATCTGCTGGGGACCTTTTAATTAGTGAGCTTTTAGTTATTGAGTCTTATTGTTCTCAGTTCTTGTACTACTATAAATAAGTTTCCTCATATGTAAAGCTTAATATTGTAGTGTGCGTGTGCGAGAGACGGATACGAATGTTTGTAAACTTTGTTGTTGTAGAAAGGAATATACACCCTCTATCCCATTTTGTTTGTCAATTTCAAAAGACCGTGTCAATTTTTAATTACTTATATCTTTCAATTTATAATGTTTTTCATGATTTTGAAAACTTTGTATTTTAGAACTAATCGAGAACTATCAAACAAGATTCATATTGCATATTTTTTTTACAATTCATGTTAAAAGATATAAGCGATTAACCGAGGACGCGATCTTTGAAAATTGACAAACAAAATGGCACTGAGAGAGTACATTGGAAGATTGTAATAATCCGCCAGGACGGAATGAATGTTTTCAAACTTGGTATGGTATTCAGATTTGAGTAACATTGCCATCAGAAAAACAGAAACAGAAATACAAACAAGACAGATACATACAGAGAGGGGGAGGTATGTAACAGATGGATGAGGAAACGGCATTTGCTTCAGAGATAAGGTTGTTCCATTGTGACTTGATGTAAATGGTTCAAAACATAAACAGCGCCGAGCATCCTTTCTGCATGACGGATAAGACTTCGTCGTAAGGAGTATCTTTAACATGATCCAGGGTTCACACAATGGATAAACCATCCAGGTTTCTCGTCACTACGAGCTGCTGCTTTCCTTTCCCTTATCCCGCTCCTAAAAATTGAAAGAACTACGCAATAAATTAGGATTGATGCATTGCAGGTGGAAATTACAAAATAGCAACATAATTCTACACTTGCATGAAATAAATCTAAGCCAATCATGGGAGTATTCCTCGGAAACGAAAAAAGACTACCAAGCTGGTTAAATGTAAGTAATATCTGGAAAAAACATAATCAATGATTATGGCTGGCCTAAAAGGGGTGAGAAATATTGTCAACCTCATATGGGATCTTGAATGTGTCTGCTGCCCCAAACTTCCTTTGTTCTTCTGCTACAGAGTATTCGTCATCACTTCTATCCTCTCCATCGACATCATGATTTGTAGGCGTCGGCTGATCGTGTACACTTTTGTCTATGCACTTAGGGGAGGCAAGCATCTTCACCTGGCCATGATGAGAGATCTCTACCACAACAGTGTCACCATCTACTGGAAGGGGTTGCTTCCAGGGTTCCCCATCGATCCTCATATACGTGTGGTCAGCTGCACCCTTGTGAAATTCAAACCGGATCCTGTGTGCCTGCACGCAAGAAAATCATAGAATAAAAAATAGCCGTCCAAGGATTTTAGAGATTGCAGTAAAAAGACTCATAATGTGATTGCCAATCTTTCATGTTTTTTCCTTCGACAGAATGTCTATGCATCAAAAATGGGGTAGCAGCTTCTCTAAACCATGTCTGCCAAATAAACACGGTCCACTTTTAAAAAGTGTGTGGCTTCCAAGAATGCAACTCCTGTCAATAAAACCGCGTCTCGGTTTCTAATTAACTAATTAAACAAGAGACGAATCGATTATTAAGGTCACATACTAACTGACTTTATGAGCTATCACATCTTTTCTTTCTTGGTCTACCATCTGTTCGGTCTCCACCCATACCAGCACTCTGGTTATCCGAAATCCATCTCATTTCTCCTTCGCGATAAAGTTATCTCCTAAAATTACTCACACAATATAGCCATAGTCGAATTGGTTACTGCTTTTGACAAATGCTGTGGAAAACCTAACCAAGATGCGACAAATTGGTCTACCAGGTTTATAAACCCACCCAAGTAAGCATCAAACCTTGACAATAATATGTTTCTCAAACCTTAAAAATAACATGTTTTCTACTCTAAATGGTGCCGAGTATGGATACTCAATGTCTATCTACATAAAGAATTGCCGCCACAAATTTTTGATACCTCATCTTAGTTCTAAAACTGTTGGTAACAGATAATGAGCTAGCCCCTATCATCTAGCAGGCTTAGCTTAACAAATTCCCTCATCCAAAGTGATGTGATTTGTCATCCATGTGATTTATTTGCAAAAGTTAATATCAGGAGATTCGTCCAAAACCATTAATAACTTCACTATATTCGATAGGTGATTCATCTCTAACCTGCGCCAGACGAGTCCCATGTCCATTTGGACATAGCAAAACAAGCCCATGCCAAGCATCTTTAAAACCAACAATCTCAAGAAGGCCATCATCAACAAATGGTGGAGTCAAGTCTCTCTGCATGGCATATGCCACCGAGTTCATTAATCAAAGAATTGGAAGGCAAAAAATATTCTCTCATACTGAAATCAATAACCACCAAAAAAGAAAAGGACTCACATCGCATTGTTTCTTTGTATTTGGCGTTCCCCAAGGGTTCAGTCCACCAGAGAAGCTAGGCAAGTTGAGGCATACAATGGACCTGATACTGCATGTTGAAGAAACAACTAATTGGTACAATAAATCATAAGGTGTTATCTTTCTACAAATCATATGCAAGGACTATAAAATGTAGTGGGTAAATCATTGCATCCCAGAATTCAAGGGGTGAAAGAACACAAACATCAACAGGATGAATTTGCCAGAAATGGATAAAAGACGGATTAGATATGTTTTTGCAGATTATGGAATATCTTAATCCACAGAAACACCGAGAAAAAAGCATCCTAGTGTATGAGCCTCACCACTGCCAGGTATGCGAAGGGTTAAATGTATGCAGCCTTGCTCTCACATGCGGAGAGGCTGTTTGATGTAGAACAAGTAACTCTGGTGTCCGCACCACTGTTTCTTTTATAACCACAAACCCTAGAAGCAACAAAAAGAGGGCAGAATTCTGATGGTTGGCCACAAAACGATAAATAACTCTTCTTACATGGTGTCTGTAAGCAAGATCCTTTACTATTTGCATCCAACACTCCCAGTTCCTAATTAAAACCACTAATTCTGGACTGACTGACTGACTTAGCTGCATGCATAAAAAAATGGAGAAACCAATTCACTATTGTTCAGTATTTCAGTCATGAATGCTTGCACATCACTTCCAAGGGATGCTCTAGCTAACCCTCACCAACTGTCAGTGCAGCCTAATTTTAATGTACCTCATAACCAACAAATCCCTAGCATTTAACCAAATCATTTCGATACGAAGGTGTAGCTATCATAAAGATGGCAGGCGGTAACATACAATATGACTAGTTTAACGGCAAGCGACCAGGGGAAAAGGAAATGCAAGAACATTCATAAGCAACACTCCATGTGAATAGTAAAGTTCAACTCCTAAGAAAAATTTCATTAAATTACCCGCGAGATACGTGGAGATCCTTCCATTCTCCATGTTTTTTCATGATCTTAACCTTTGCAAGCTGAGCTATGTTCCTACATATATAGAAACAAATTTTCCTTTGTGGTGCAAGAAAATAAAAGAACTGGAGCAAAATGAACTACAGAGAACTACTGAAAATTTCTGATTTCCATCCAACTGGGATGACCCCAAGTCAATAAGTAACAATCCATGGAATAAGGCATCACCTATCCACCAAGAGTAACAAACTTACAATGTATTTTAAAGCCAATATAAAGTTGCAGAAAACCGCGTGTTTCTATGATATAACAGCTCTGATAGTAACAGAATAAATGGCATAAGAGAAATATATCACATGGTACATTTGGAAAATGAGTATAAAAATATCTTTCCATCCCCCTTTTTTTTTTGTAAAGATCTTTAAGTTTTATGTATCCAAAACACTCACCTTGAAGAACGATAAAAAGGAGAGGCACAAAACCATCCTTGTCTACATACAATCTTCATGTAAGTAATCTGAGCAAAACAACAAGCAGCCGGTCACATGCACTCATTACAATGTTTTGAAACCAGAATGTGGAAAACAAGACCAGCTCATACTCCCCTATATAAATGTGTTTATCTATTTATCAGAACTCAAGCTCATTACAATATGAACATGTTAGTACAAGGGAAACCCTAGCATATCTACGTTCATCAACATCCAGGTTATGCAGTCAAAAGGCGCGCCTATATCAAACAATGGAAGCCATTGAATCAGCATGAAATCATATAGCATACATCACTCTTCATTCAAGAAAGTGAAAGCGAGAGGGTCAGAATGTGAATAAAGAAAGGTGAATCACTTCAATGTAAAATTTAGGATCCCATTGGAAACAGGGATCATGTTACTCCCTCCATGCCACTTTGTTTGTTTCCTTTTTGACTTATTGATTGCCCAAATTGTTTGTCCAATTTCAAGTTTTACTCATAAATGTTCCATCAATGTCCTTTCTCTTTTAAAAAAATTGTGCATTGGAGACTCTGCACCCTCATTTAATGCTAAAAAAGTGAGGGGTATTTATGGAAAACCAATTCTTTTCAATAGTAATCATTGTGTTCTCTTAAAAAGTTGGAATAAAAAAAATGGACAAACAAATTGGGACGGAGGGAGTAACATTCTTCCCGAAATTGGATATACCAATTATCTTGATCTGAGCCCTAAATTATATGATGACAGCTTAGATTTTCAGATAGCTCGAAAGGAATCATGTTTGTTCATTTATCTTTCCTTGCCTTCATCATGAATCTTATAGAGTATTTCCTAATATCAGTGCAGGAAATAGGAAGTTTACCAGCTGCCCCACCGTATAGAAACATTACAAACAGTGCAAATGACAATGCAGTAATACCTGATTAGCCAACTGGTTTTTGAACTTATCCGGACGCAGCTTTCGTTCAGAATGGAAGGCATAGGACACTTGAGCATCCATACCTATAAAACAGGAAACTTAGCATCATTCCACATCAGAAATTACAAGTGGCAAAAATAATGCTAGTTACTGAGGTACGCGAAAGGGTTTCCCATTGACAGGTGTCTGACATGTTCCAATTTCCAACAAAAAGAAAAATCGAAAAAGATATAGAACATGGACCAAATTAAGCAAAACAAACCTCCACCACAGTTCCACATTTTTACTACGATAGATATCATATACATTAGACTCCAAATACAGATCTTTCTTTCACTGAGAAGACCACTAAGATCCACTTGTGTTGAAAAAGTGGTAGCAGGTGAATTTATTTTCTTACTTCAACCCCAGAGGCAGCAACAACATGGGGCCAGATGACAAAGATATCTCATAACAGGAAAAAGACTTACAAGGGTAAATCAATCTTTCTTTTATGGTTTGAATAGAGAGATTTCTAGGAATTACATTACAAGTATGAAACCAAGTAGAGTACCAGTGGAGTTAAACTCACTGCGAAAAACACTTACCCATGCTGAAGTAATTCCAAAACCCTCCTTGGAAAGTGTGGTAACCTTCCTGAGAAGTGACAACCAGTTAAGCATAAGAAAGCAGAGGAATTTAGCGTTCGTACAGAAGAGGACTAAATCACAAAATAGTTTAATCATATCCTCTGTACTCTGTAGTAATGAATCTAGTGACACAGACATTCAACACGAACACTTCCATAAAACAGAGTACACAACGCGTTGGGAAATAAGTAAATGGCTTGCAGAGGAACAAATGCAATTTCTAAAACTACCATCAGAGAGGGAGCATCTTCAAAGTGCATTTATAGAAATTTAAATTGCTTGTTTCATTCAATTCAAAATATGTAAACTCATAAACCAAGAATCTACCATCTTAAGAGAATCGAAGGGATAAGGTCTGTGTTAAGAGTAGAGAAGCTCCCAGCATTCCTACACGGCTACTACTGGCTGAGGCACAAATCCGCAAAATGTTCTGCAAACTTGTCAGTTTCCAAATATTTTAGCAGTTTTAAATTCACCTCAAAAGCTACTAAGAAGCAGCATCAGAGTGGGGTAAAGCAGCATCACCGACTTAGAAACATATATTAGAACATACATAAAAGAAGTATCCACATACAATACTCTGTTGATATGAACAATTATTTCACACGAAACCAATTGAGGCTTTTTATCTATTAACTGCTTGCATATGATGTAAATCAGCAGAACCTATATCTTCCGGAAAACATTAAGCAAAGTTGATTGCCTTACCATGTTCGGAGTGTCCGTTGAAGATACAAGTCGGAATGCATGCAAAGAATGAGGTAACTCAGGAGGTGCAATCGGTTCACAGGAACCTTGCTTTGGAGCTCTCATCCTCATGAGAAGATGCCAGCTGCATTGTATAGAATTTATGAAAGTAAAAACAAAATTAGAAGATCACAAATCAAATTGAGCCGGGAAAGGAGCATTAGTCTCTCAACGTTCCAGAGCTTCAAAATGCAGAAATTCATATCCATTTCTCCAGCTGGAAAGAAAATTATGATTCGAAACAGCATACTGATTACAGTCGTTGAGACGAGATTTATAAAGGATGTAGATCCACAGCTATGCCTTGAATAATTTGATATTCATGATCAAGAAAAAGTATCCGGAAAAGAAAAAAAACGGAAAACCAGTTTCTATGGTAATACTTGAAAATTTCAGCGCTAACCTGTCTATTTTCATTTCTTTGGCTTCGAGTACTTGCCGCAAAAATGACTCAACAGAATGACGATCTGTCCCGGGATTCTTCTTTCCCTGCAAAATATTGAACCCAGGTTACTTTTAGTGCTTTTACACGATGTAACTGTTATTTTCCTTGGCATGTAGAACATCAAAGTATTGATGAAAGAAGTACCACACTTCAAAACATATCCCAATTATGCTTATCCTTTGTAATGGGTTCTGACTTGTTAAAATGTATATTACCTTTTTCATGGGTTAAGTTTACCTAACATGTTGATAATACTTCTCAGAGATCTCAATTTGAAGCTCTAGGAGCTACGTTGCCGACCCAAACTCTTACTGCGTGTTTACATAATGGAATTCTACTAAAAAAGGCATTAACTTGTCAGCTACACAAATAAATAAAACTAAATGGTGTTAGATGAAGTGCTTTGACATCAGAGATGCTATTGGTATTGTATCAGCTGTAGATATAGACTAGAATATAAAGAACAAGATCTTAAACTATAATTGGTAATGATTTCGATAGGAGACCCGTTTCTAATTTTAGGCTTTATAATTGCTTAAAAGGCATTCTACTTGAGCGCAGTCTTTCAAGTTAAAGCATGAAAAAAAATTCCTACCCAACCAAAAGCAAATGGAATGTTGTTTCCAGTTCCCAGGGGCACTGGAGCAATTGGAGGCGGCAGAGATAATTTGAGATCCGAAACAACTCCAAGAAGCCAGCTAGCAGTGCCATCCCCACCAGCAACCTAATGACATGCATCCCTGTCGGTAAGGTTGGAGCGAAAATGAACATATGCGCATGGCCTAATACATATGAAAATAAGCTATACATGACGAAGTCAATCTTTATAATGCAAACTAAACTCACAATGATTTTCAGTCTCTTCTGAATCCTAGGAGCAAATTCATCACCATTAAGCGTGAGCTTTCCTAGATTGAGATACAGTCTGCGTAAGACATCATCAGGAGCCTCTTCCAGCAAATTAAAAACCTTATAATGCAAATCAGAATCCAGTTAAAATAGGTCTAACAACATATGTTGAAGTACAATATCATATCGGATTTCTGCAATTATAAACATCACTACATGACCAACTTCAGGGGAGGGAAAAAAATGGAGAGAACATCAATATATGCCAAAACACCTGATTTTTGTTTAGGAGAGAATGATATGTGAGAAGAAGAGCCCCACCCAACTGACCACCACTTTTAGTGTTGATGAATACTATCACTGGGCATCTGGGTACATGAGGATGAACTTCAACCTCTGAATTGGGCAGAAGTATGAAGTTAGGGATGTAGAATTCCTTCAGAAAGTTGTCAGGCTCTGGATTAGAATCGACCATCACTGGCTCAAACTGCACTAAACATTAGTGCCAGTCAATTAAACAGCGTTTACATATAAACATGTAAACATCATCAAATTGGAGTACTAAACATTAGAAACAAGCTTTTAATAAGTCCGAGAAACCACAGTTCCTTTCTTTCATCAGGAGTACTAATTAGGAGTAGTAGATATATAATCTCGAAGGATGATTAATTCAAGATTATAGCGAGGAGATTAGCAATAACGAATCCCAAGTAATGGAATGCCCCATGTTATATGATCTTAATCTAATCCAGTCAATAAACAGCGTCTACAAAGAAACATGTGAGAAATTTGTGCACACATTTATGGACTTACTCAGAACCTATGAAGCACCGACATTGCTAGAAGTCGCCGTGTCCGCGTATCGGACACGGGAACACACGGGGACACGTATTGGACACACCACGTGGCGTGTCTCTTAAATTAAATTATTTTTTGGAAGGGGGCATGGACACGCGTGTCCCACATACTCAACGGGAAGAAAAAGCTTGTCTCAGGCATAATAAACTGCCTGAGAATGTCACACCACTGACTAGGGGGTGTTCCATTAACCAAAAACTGTTTTTTTCAAATACCGAGACAAGTCATTCTCTCACAACACATCACATAAAAAACCGTGAAAAACCAGTTTTTTCAAAAAACTAGGTTAGTGGAACACCCCCGAGTCCAAACACCTGTTTTTTCCAAACACCGAGACAGGTTATTCTCTCACAACACATCACGTAAAAAACCGTGAAAAATCCAGTTTTTTTAGTGGAACACCCCCTAATTACTTTAAACAACCACATGCATCGTTTAAACAAATACATTCGAGTCCTCAACTACAAGAAAAAGCTTGTCTCAGACATGATAAACTGCCAATCACATGTGTATATATCTCACATCAACTCCAAGAACTAAGGCCAAGCAAAGCGAAGGGAACTTTTTGATCAAGAAAAGGCTCATGCTTTGCAAGTGATTCTAATAACCCTACCTCTATTCATTAACAGAGAGAGAATTCACCTGGAAAACTTTCTCGGGTAATTCGATCGCGTTGAAGGATTTAAAGAACAGTAAAGAGCGCTATCCAGCACATTATTGAGCGGGCCTGTCAGGGGGGAGAGAGAGAGAGTAGGAAACAACGAAGAAGAGGTTGATTGAGTATGTACCTTCCTTTACTGTAGATAAAGAGTGGGGCTTCAAGTATGAAAGTTGAGTGTTTGAATTTACCCAAAAAAAAAAAAAAAGTTGAGTGTTTGAATTCAGCAATGTGATATGTTGTCAGTCTTTGGTGATCCCGCTGGAGGATAAAGATGAACGACCCAATTCTGCTTTCTATGTTCAAAATAGTCGGCGGAGCGCCGCGATCGATACATAGGCGTGGAAGACTTGAATGTATTTTTCTTTTTCTTTTTTCTTTTCCAGAAACGGTAAATTGAGAGGGACAGATCGGGCCTCCGGACCATTTGAGAATTTTACGTAAACTATCTAAATCGTTCATTCATCTTAATAATTGTCCGATTTTGAATGAAACGGGATAATTTTGGATCAACTACTTACGCACGTCCGATGGAGTTAATTTTTTTAAGGGCCCCTTGGAAAATCATTCTAAGGTGAATGAACGGTTTGGATCGTTCGTGTGGAAATCACAAGTGGCTCCCCCGAGGCCAGTCCGTACATCGTCGGTGCACCCCAATCTATACCGGTAGCAGCGTTGTTTTAGAAATGCTACTTCCACTTATTAAACACATATCACTTTGTGGAGCTCATCTCGGAATCCCACAGGAACAATATTTCTGCCCATTGTTCATTTTTTTTAGGGAATTAATATTGACACTTTCCAATTTGTTAACAATATCAATCCCCATCTGGATTTTATATTGGCACTCCCCTTATAGATATTGACATTTCCCTTTTGGAATGCCATTAACAATTTGAGGGGTGTTAATATCAATTTCCTTATTTTAAAATATGTTTTCAAGTGGCCATGTGAAAAATAAGTTGAATCGTATAATTCTAAGTGCTTAATCCAATATTCGGGTGTCCCGAGCCATCTTTTATGTACCTCAAACTAATCTCTATAAACTAATCTCTATAGCCCTTTTAACACCCTTACGTGTGGGGTAGGATGGCTCCAAGAGTCACTAAGTCGCATAAACGACGACTGGCCCAATCCCTCGGTATTATACTTGACCAATTTTATTTTGTTTATATAACTCGGTGGAGACACAACGAGAGAGAGATCAATCTCATTCTCCAACTAAACATTTTTAAATGAGGCAGAATTTCGAATGAATTAACCAAATAGAAGAAAGTTTGGGTTAAATAAGCCACTTAATTTGGCTTATTTTTTGTCTTCATTTTAATTGTTTCTGCATTTGTTAATTTCGCCTTTAAATTTTTGTAAATTATTGATTTATCTCAACGAGAGGAATTCGAAAAAGTAATGATTGAAATTCATTTTTTTTGGCTTAATTCAAATGTTTTGGGCTTATTTTTTTTATCTTTACTCAAAAAACTTAACTTTGGATTATAATTTTTTACTTTTCCAATTTCTTCTCATTGAAACAAACCGATAATCTTCTAAAATTTGAAGTGAACCTAACAAATGCGAAAACAATTTAAATAAAGACAAAAAAAATAAACTAATTGGCTTATTAAGCCAAACCAGCTGGCAGCACCTAAGAGAAAAATGAAATCTCAATTACCAAAAAAAACTTTCGAGATTTTTTTATTCGGAGTGTAGTTTTGTTCACCCCTCTTTTTTAGTGGGTAAGAGCAACCACAACGGTTGTCAAAAATGGGAGGAAATGTTGTCATTTGTCTAACATGGCAAAAGAGGGTGCCACACCCATAACCAAAAAATGGCAAAAAAAAATTCTAAAAAAGAGCAAATGGCACATGGGTGTAGCCCTTTACCATTTATTTTTTTTTGACAAAATGACACTATTCATTGCTAAAAAAATAAGAATAGCAATGAGAAATGACAAGATACTGGTGCGGGTGCTCAACTCTGCCTACGTTTTGTGCAATCTCTTATGATTGTCATTTGAATGACCAGACTCACTCAATTTATGGGAATTTATTTATTAGATAATCATGTAAAAGCTCACTTCAATTAAACATTAGTAGAGATGCTAAAGCTCTTTGAATAGGCAAAAGCTCTTTTCGTTCATCGCGATTCTACGAACTATCTGGAAAAGCAGGAATTCTCTAGTATTCACAAATGACCCTTTTAGTATTCTTAAGGACCACTTGGAAGGCTCATCTGTTCATAGAACATGTGTTCTTCATGTGGATGGCGCTTGGAAAAAAGGGGAATTCTTGGAGTAGCTTCACAGCTAGACTCTCTAATGGAAACCTTACTGCGCAGCATTCTATATCTACTTACAGCTTCAGTCCTATCCAAACGGAAATTCAAGCAATATATCAAGTAGTTAAATGGTGTCTAAATAGGGATTTTAATGATATCTATATTATGTCTGATTGTTTTAATGCTGTCATGCAGATAGGGAGCAAGAGTGAGTGTCATCACCTCGACACCTTTTTGATACGCAACCTTAGAGAGGATATTGCAAAGCTAGATTTTTTGCAAGATTACTAAAGTAGATCAGAAGGAAGTTCATTGCGCTCAGCTTTTAGCCAAGCATGCGCTAGGGCATTTTGTTTCTCACCTGGACACCGGTGACGGAATTGTCTCCTAGTACTTTTTGTTGTCCAGTTGATCCTGTTTCTTGTTGTTCTTATGGTTGTTTTATTTGTTTGGCTTAGTTATTTCGGCTTGCAGGACTCCTATTGTGTTCCTCAGGTTGCGTTTATTAATGTTATTTCTACCTTTTCACCAAAAAAAATAAAATTAAACATTAGTGAGTGCTTGATCAAAAAAATTTCTTTAATTAGAAAATTCAATTGAGTTGAATTTCAAATGATTTCTTAACGAACTAATTATAAATAGCTCTGATCATTGAAGTCGATAAAGTACCATGTCAGAAGAGTGAGTGAACAAGTCCGTCGCGATGCCATTTGCTTTGCAAAAGCGAATTTTTGGCATCAAACATGGAAAATGAGTGTTCCACCTAGCTTATCATTTTTGTAGCCAAATTTTGGCAAAGCCATTCGTAGTACCAAATTTGACAACCAGAATGAAAATGTAAAAACTGCCACATCATCAAAACCTATCGATATCCTAGTGTCTTTCCTGGGTGAGTAAAAGCAAAATCAAGATCAAAAAATTGTGAATAAAACAAATCATCAAAGAATGAATTGACTAATTTTCCCAAAGCAATAACTCAAAATGTAAGTTACTTAACGGAAATACAAGGGGTACCGACTATGTACAGACGGCGTTGGGGACTCCGTTGTGGGTCCCAAACGATCAATCCGAACCGTTTATCCATCTCAAAATCAAATTTTGATTGGGTCCTCCGTGGGGATCAATGCAATCGGACGGCCCTATGAGCTCGATCCAAAATCACCCCATTTCACTTGGCCCATTCGGAATTTGATTTTGAGATGGATGAACGGTTCGGATTGATTGTTTGGGACCCACAACGGGGTCTCCGGCGCCGGTTGGTACATGATCGGTACCTCCGGTCGGTACCAATAGACTGGTTCCTTAACTACTTCACTACATAAACCAACAAAAAAGAATGTGATCAAAAGAAAGAATATCAATAAATATATGTGAATCAAAAATTTAAACTTGCTCATTTTAGTACAAGAGAGAAGAAGATGATAGTACTAATCACTCAATTGTTGCTCTTATTCATGGTACAAAATGTAAATAATGGCGGTTGTTGAATGGAGGTTGAGGGAATATTATTTTGAATGGAGAAGAATTGGGAATTCTCTCTCTCTCTCTCTCTCATGGCTCCATCCTGCAAATTCAAGGTCCTGGAACAGTGCAAAATCTCACCACCACCTGGCAGACTTCCAACAACTTCTCTCCCTCTCACCTTCTTCGACATACCATGGCTTCTCTTCCCTCCAAGCCAACCCCTCTTCTTTTTCCAACGCCCTACTACTTCTTCCACTACCCACCACTTCACAAATTCCATTCTCCCAAACCTCAAACACTTCTTCCCTCTCACCGCTACCCTCGCAATGCCACCGCTCCCCGCCACCCCCCACTTCCTCTACACCCCGGCCGACTCCTCCATGTCATTAACCGTAGCCGAATCGAACGCTGATTTCTACCATATCTCCGGCGACCACCAAAGGGACGTCCAAGAATTTCACCACTTGGTCCCTACGCTACCACAACTTAAAATGGGGTCGTATTTCATACGACCCCATTTATCCTGCGGCCCTATTCTAGCTGTCCAAGTGACGGTTTTTCCCCACTGTGGGATTTCCATTGGACTGGCGTTTTGCCACGTGGCGGCCGACGGTAGGACGTTCAATAACTTCTTGAAGTGTTGGGCCTCCATTTTTAGAATGGAACCGGACTTGAATACGTTACCATTCAATGACAGGACGGTGATCCGAGACCCGAATGGGCTTGAACCGATTTTGTTGAAACAATGGTGGGACCTCGTAAATTCTGAATCCAATCAACCACATACGGATGCAGATTTACGAGACATGGTTCAGGCCACTTTTATTGTGGGCCGACCCGATATGGAGAAAATCAAAGAACAGATCTTGACCCTTTCCAGAAAGATTTTCAGGTCAGAGTCGGGCTCGATGTATTTATCTCCGTACGTGCTAACTTGCGCTCACATATGGGTATGTTTGACCAAGATCCGATTTTCCATGACCAAAAGAAGCGTGGGTAAAAACCCACATTATTTCGGTTTCATAGCGGGTGGCATAACCCGGTTGGGCTATCCGGTGCCCGATATGTATCTGGGTAATTGTGTATCGTTCGGCCGATCCGTTGCAAGAGGGGACGAGTTAGTAGGAGAAAACGGGATTAGGGTTGCTGCAAAAGCGATAGGAGACACAATTGAGAAGCTAAATGGGGACAAATTAGGAGGGGCAGAGAATTGGATCTCCGATTGGAAGGAGTTATTGGGGTCGTCGGAGCACCACGTGATGGTTACCGGGTCGCCAAAGGTGGATCTTTACGATTTGGATTTCGGGTGGGGCAGACCGAAGAAGATTGAAGAAATTGGTATTGGCAAGACTCGTGCAATTTCTCTTACTGAGAGTAGAGAAGTGGAAGGTGGGATTGAGATTGGTTTAGTCCTGCCCAAAGCCCAAATGGATGCTTTTGGTTCTGTTTTCAGGAAAGGTCTGAGTACTGACCTGGTGGACGAGTTCTACTTCAATCGTTTTTTTTTTTTTTTTGTAGTAATTGAACTCCGACGCGTCAATTGCACTCCGCTTTACTTGCATCCCTTTTTTCATCACAGCAAACTATCCGCATTTATTTATGTTTTTGTAAAAATAAAACTAGGGGCCCAGGCTTTACAAGTTCGATTTAGGCCCCGAAAATCTCACGACCGGCCCTGATCAGGGAAAAAAAAAGGTATGCAATTTAAGGAAAGTGATTTTCCTTCTAAAAATTGCTCACATATTTTTCTTAATCATTATTTTGAGCTGACAATAACTTTATGATATTTTTATGTCATAGTACAAGGAGTTAAGGCTATGTTTGGTAACACTTCTGTTTTTTGTTTCTGTTTCTAATTTCTATTTTTCGTATAAAGGAAGTTAAAACAAAAAATATGTTTGTGTGAAATTATTTGCAAAAAAAAAAGAGTAAAAACATAATTAAGAGTCGGTTGGAGGTGTGCCAGCGGGAGGCTAGAGGTGGTGGGTGGTGGCTGGAGGTGGTGGCTGGAGGTGGTGGTTGGGGTGGTAGGTGGTGGCAGTGATGGTGGGTGGTGCATGGTGGCTAGAGGTGGTGGTGGGGTGGTGGCTGGAGGTGGTGGTGGTGGGTGGTGGCGGTGATGGTGGGTGGTGGTTGGGGTGGTGGGTGGAGGTGGTGGTTGGGGTGGTGGGTGGTGGGTTGGAGTGGGAAAACAAAAACGAAAAGTGAAAGTTGAGATTTTCAACTTCCCCAAATTTCATAAATAGCGGAAATAAAAAGTAGAATTTGAAAGTGGAAGTGGCACACAAACAACATTCCTTTCTTAAATTGTGAAAATTCTGAGAACAGAAACAGAAAACAGAAGTGCCACCAAACAAGGCCTAATTATTTCCAAGCTACGATTTCAATGTGGTTTGTTTCTATGTGTGAGGAGAGATTATTCAGTGCCTCATAATACTATGTAGCAATGTACCCGTTTCCCACTAGTTCTTGGGATGGAGCCTAAACATTTTGACACATGGGTGCAGCCCTTTATCATTTTTATTTTTTGATAAAATGACACTATTCATTCTTAAAAAATAAGAATAGTAATAAAAAATGGCAAGATACCGGTGTGGGTGCTCAACTCTACCCACTGTGTGCAATCTCTTGCGATTGTCATGTGAATGATCAGACTCACTCAATTTCTAGGGATTGATTTACTTGACAATCATGTAAAATTCACTTCAATTAAACATCAGTGAGTGCTTGATCACAAAAAAAATTGTAATTAAAAAATTCAATTGAGTTGAATTTCGCATGGTTTCTCTGAACGAACCTATGATCATTGAAGTCGGTAAAGTCATTTTAAAAGAGTGAGTGAACAAGTCCATCGCGCTGCCATTTGCTTTGCCAAAGCCAATTTTTGACATCAAACATGGAATTGAAATCGAGTGTTCCACCTAGCTATCATTTTTGTAGCCAAATTTTGGCAAAGCCATTCGTAGCACCAAATTAATTGGCAACCAGAATGAAAATATAAAAAATGCCACATCATCGAAACCACTATATATCGATATCCGTCTCTGTCTTTCCCGGGTGAGTAAAAGCAAAATCAAGATCAAAAAATTGTAAATGAAACAAATTATCAAAGAACGAATTAACTCAAAATGAAAGTATTACTTAACTACTTCACTACCGAAACCAACAAAAAAGAATGTGATCAAAAGAAAGAATATCAATAAATATCTGTGAATAAAAATTTAAACTTGCTCATTTTAGTACAAGAGAAAAGAAGATGGTAGTACTAATCACTCAATTGTAGCACTTATTCATGGAACAACATGTAAAGAATGGTGGTTGTTGAATGGAGGTTGAGGGACTATTATTTTAAATGGAGATTATTGAATTTTGGTTAAAAAAATATAGTTAAAAAATGTATTGTTCTATTGAGTACTAATTTAAAAGGATGTTTGATAATATGAAATGATAAAAATTTGTTGGTGAAAAGGTGGTCGAAAATGGATGAAATTATGGTGCTATCAAAATGGCATTATAACGGTGAAACAACACTGTCTTTTTTCATATTCTTTTTTCTTTTGTTGCAAAATGACACGGTAGACAAATAAAAAGTAACTTTGGCAATGCCATTTTGACACCTTGCTCGAACAATGCACAAACCCGAGGTTACCCTTTTTTTGTTTCTAACCGCTTGCTTTGATTGCTTGGCGTCTTATATTCTTTGAAGCAGGATTCTGCTACTGTGTTTTACTATTTTAAGAGCAGAAAATTGGTATAAAGGACAAATTTGAGGCTTTGAATGGTGTTTAGTCCAGCTTAACTTATTTTAATGCTTCCAATACATTGATAGAAAAATTTTGAGGGCTCAAAGACAAAACTAGACAAAAATACCCTTAATGAATACTGTGGGCGCGCAAGTGGAAGAAACCGAAAGCTACAGCCTTGAAAGCGACAGGTGGCCATTTGTTGTGACTTAAAAGCGACATTTGCTGTGGTCCTGACCCTGGTCCCACGACTTGAAAGCAACGTGTGCGACATGTGTGACCCTGGTCCCGTGACATTTGCTGTGGCCATTTGCTTTTCCTAACCGAATGACCCTTGAAATTTGGGACTTTCTCTCTCATGTGTGGGACAAAATTAATTGGGTTCAATTTTCGTGGGTACCCTAGTGGTTTAGGCACTTTCATAGGGTACCCTAAGGTTAAGCATTTTGGGTGCACTTTCCAATTATAGGGTTTTAGTTGTTTAGGCACTTTCATAGGGTACCCTAGCGTTTTAGGCACTTTCATAGAGTACCCTAAGGTTTATGTTTAGGGTGCATTTTCCAATTATAGAGTTTTAGTGATTTAGGCACTTTCTAAGGGTACCCTAGGTTTTAGGCACTTTCATTGGCTAATGGGGGTATTTTTTGGAATGTATAGGTGATGATGTCCTTATTGAAGTAAAGACCCCTTTACTATGTCCTCCCAAAAAACGGACCCTAACTTTTAAGAGCTAGATAAATTAATCAAAAAAATTCTTCACTAGAAATGAATTATTTGTCTTTATCTTATCTTTCCCTTTGTGCAATGCAGGACTAAAATTTAACATTGGCCAAGTGAGTGGTCATATTCAGCAGTTGCTTGGGTTTGGCATTATTGGGCCACCTTCTTCCTAAAAATGGTAAAAAATCAGCAGATTTTATAAAAGCATAAGATACCTAACCCAAATTATTCTGACGTATAAAATGGTTGGTGCATATATCATTTGTTGAAAGGTTGATGTATAATTTTTTTTTTCATTCGTCATTCCTAATCTATTATACGGGAAAAGGAGACTGAGATTCAATTCCGGAATGCAAAATGTGAGGCATCTAAGAACTCTATCTCACAAGCTAGCTACCACTCGCGGTGTATATTATCATTGGCCTTGGAAGGAAAAATGGTTTTGAAAACAGGTGGAATTGTTCCATTTTTTCTTAAATAAAAAATTGTAGACAGCTAATATTTCTTACAAGAATCAGTTATCAGAGGATCCTAATTCGGTGGGCCCCAGGGCCGGCCCTGAGTTTTTAAGGGCTTAAAGCGACAATAAAAAAATGGGCCATTTACGAATTATTAAGATAGGTATAAAAAAAAAACTTAGAATCAATACCTAAAATTAGCTTGAGATTTGTGAGAAGGAATAGCATTTAGCACTAATTGAGAAATTTTTCTTCGTGACTTTCTAACTTTCGAACGGACCGAACTTCTTGTTTGTCTTCTCGACACTGACTTGGTGATTAGTGGTGATCTCCTTCTTCTTTGTCTTTGTCTTCCAAACTTCTTCAAAAGGTGTTGTACGAGTCTAATAATGGGCTGGGAATAGGGATGCCAAGAAAGTGTTCTTTCAAAATGAAAAAAGGGGCCCGATTAGTTACAAAACTACAATCCTGCTATTATGAGTTTTGGGCCTATTTCATTGGATAATAGCTTTTAGGCCTTCAAATTTAAATTAAGGTGGGCTGAACTGTTTTTTTTTTTTTGGTATATATATACATAACACAACTACCTATTGGGGGGCCCTAAACATTTACTAATTTTGGCGGGCCTAAAGCCCGGGCACCTTGGGCTTTAGCCTAGGGCCGGTGCTGGTGGGCCCTGCAAAAGTCAACTTTATGTTATAAAATTGGCATCGTTTTCCATGTGATTGGAGGATACATTACAATAATACATATATATAACAAAAGTCTCCAACAAATTTCTAATACAGTTAAGTGTGTGTGAATGGATCCCACAAACACTTCACACTCAAGTGTGTATGGGCTCCACACACCATGTAAATGTGTTAGATATTTGTTGAAGCTGATTATTGTACACTTATCATTTTTGATACACAATTATTTATTTACGGCTTTCTCGTGATAAGCTTTCCACGCCCAACCAGTCACTGCACAGCACAAATAGAAGAATTGGGAATTAAACTTGGGTGATTTGGCAACAAAAAAAAAAAATTCTGGATTATTGGATTATTCATTGTCTTTATTCAAATTTTGCATCAAGATTTTGTGGTTTCTGAATTCTTCTTGACGAGACGAATCTAACAAGTATAAAATTATGGTCAAAACTCAAATTTTTGTGAATAAAGCCAAAATTGTACCAATAATCCAAGTATTTTCGGCTTTATTCAAAAAAATATTTGGTTTGACCATAAATTTATACTTGTTAGATTCGTCTCGTTAAGAGGAATTCAGAAAGTAGAAACCACAAAATCTTGACGCAAAACTAACAAATGCAATTTTTTTTTGAATAAAGACAAAATGAATAATTCAATAATCCGGATTATGGATTATTTGTCAAAGGAGAAAGTTTTTAATGCTTTCCAAACCGATTCACTCTTCGCGAGTGTTGTCCAGTCCAATTGCAGTTTGTGCGGTTCAGGTAGTTTAGGCGGACGATTAATTTATATAATGGAGATCTGTTGAAATGGCCAGAACCATCCAAGCCGAAACAAATCCGATCCGTCAAAAGTCATATATTAGGATCCATATCCGTCCGTGTTCCGGTTTTCCTGATTTCATGAGTTTAGGAGTGACTGAGCTAAACCAGATCGCTATCCTGACCTCTATCATATATATAGGTTGATTCGCGGGCGGTTCGGTTAACCTACTGGGCAGCCCCAATGGGAGTAATCTACCGACTTCATTGGGTTGTTCCAGACACTTTCTCTCTCCCCAACAATTTTTTCTAAACAAATTTAGGTACTCTCTCTATATAATATTACGCTTTGTCCCCCATGATTCATTCTTAAACAAATTTAATCTATCTCACCTTCCTCCATGTACTCCAATGTGGTGTTACAAATAATATACACCCAAAAGTTAATATGCTAGGGGTTGTTACAAAAAGCTGTCTCTCTTTTTTTTAAGCCATCTTCTACTGTCTTTTCACGTTGTACGAATCAAATTATTCTTTTGCAATACATCAACCCAAAAAGCTAAAAAATGACAGTAAAAAATAATTTGGTAGAAAAGATAGAATTGTGGAACAACCCCTAAAATTCCATAGTTTTTCATGCGGTAGATATGATATATCAAACAAATTACCCTCTATTAGAAACACTCGCTCTAATAGAGGATAAGTATGTGACTTAGGAGTTTACTCCCTCCTAAAATCGTGAATTCGAAACTTCTTATGTGCTACTCTCTCTCCACCCCACAAAATTGGTCCATTTTAGGATTCCAAGATTTTTAAAAGGACAAACAGTTAACGCATGTCTCCTTTCAAAGTGAACATTAATTTTCTTTTCTGCCCCTTGAATTCCGCTACTATATTATTTATAAAAGGTAAATTTTAGAAATCCACACTTTTTTACCTTAATTTGTGAGATGGAAGTAGTAATATTTTAAGATATCCCTAATAAATAGAATAAATGACAAATTTTATGGGAGGGAAATAGTATCAATTTTTTTTTTTTTTTTTTTTGGAGCCCATCCATAAGACATCTGGTCCGATTTTTTTAGCCCCCACTAGTGAGATGGATGGAATCCCTGGAGGTGGACGTGCTTTAATAAGATACGGAGTATCATCAAAGAGAGAAAGGAATATTTCATGATGATTTTGTTTTGATAATTAAATATCCGGGTCAGTTTATGTACAATTCGACTAATTCGGGATTCAAGATTAATGAACGGGTAAATCTCCAGACTCTAGTGGTTCTAAGATTTAAAATGTTTTGCCCCCCGTAAAATTCGAATGTGCGATTTTTTTTTCTTGAAAAGCGAGTCAAACATACGAACTCATGTAGGAACATTTATTACTTTCTTATGCAGGCTTTACCAACGCTCGGGTTTAATAATTCATGACGATTACCATATATGACAATCCCTCTCTCTTATGTCTACAAGGTCGCACAAACTCTCTCTCTCTCTCTCTCTCTCTCTCATGGCTCCATCTTGCAAATTCAAGGTCCTGGAACACTGCAAAATCTCACCACCACCAGGCACACTTCCAACAACCTCTCTCCCTCTCACCTTGAACCGAATGGGCTTGAACCGATTTTGTTGAAACAATGGTGGGGACCTCGTAAATTCTGAATCCTCTCAACTACATACGGATGCAGATTTACAAGACATGGTTCAGGCCACTTTTGTTGTGGGCCGACCCGATATGGAGAAAATCAAAGAACGGATCTTGACCCTTTCCAGAAAGATTTTCAGGTCAAAGTTGGGCTCGATGTCACTACGCCAAAATTCACTATTAGCGGCATTTTTTAAGCATTACCGACATTTATTACATATGCCGTCTATACATGTGTCGTTAATACTAACAAATGCCGGGAAAAGTGCCCACTATTTGCGGCATTTTACAAATGCCGGAAAAAGTCGACTACTTTATTAGGGAAAAAAATGCCACATGGCACCCATGTGGGGGCCACGGGACAACCACTTGGTGCCCGCATGGCATACACGTGGCGCCCGGCGTGGCAAGCAAAATTGGGGATAAATTGCTCGGCCCAGGAATTGAACCCGTGACCTTCACCCCCTCGCGCACGCGCACTACCAATTGTGCTAGCACACATTTGGTTCCTAAAGGTCAAACAAAATATTTATGGTATAAAATAAAGAATTTTCGGAAATTTAACTTTTACCGGCATTTTTTGGGAAAATGCCGGAAATAGTACTTTTTCCTTACGCTTTTTTTCCCGGCATTTCAACAAATGCCGGAAAAAGTGACTTTTACCGGCATTTGTTGAAATGCCGGGGAAAAAAATGCCGGGAAAGGCCCATTTTCTTGTAGTGTGTATTTATCTCCGTACGTGCTAACTTGCGCTCACATATGGGTATGTTTGACCAAGATCCGATTTTCCATGACCAAAAGAAGCGTGGGTAGAAACCCACATTATTTTGGTTTCATAGCGGGTGGCATGACCCGGTTGGGCTATCCGGTGCCCGATATGTATCTGGGTAATTGTGTATCGTTCGGCCGATTCGTTGCAAGAGGGGACGAGTTAGTAGGAGAAAACGGGATTGTGGTTGCTGCAAAAGGGATAGGAGACACAATTGAGAAGCTAAATGGGGACGTATTAGGAGGGGCAGAGAATTGGATCTCCGATTGGAAGGAGTTGTTGGGGTCGTCGGAGCACCACGTGATGGTTACCGGGTCACCAAAGGTGGATCTTTAAGATTTGGATTTCGGGTGGGGGCAAACTGAAGAAGATTGAAGAAATTGGTATTGGCAAGACTCGTGCAGTTTCTCTTAGTGAGAGTAGAGATGTGGAAGGTGGGATTGAGGTTGGTTTAGTCCTGCCCAAAGCCCAAAGGGATGCTTTTGGTTCTGTTTTCAGGAAAGGTCTGAGTACCGACCCGACCCGGTAGACTAGTTCTAGTTCAGTTGTTTTTTTGTAGTAATCGTTTAATGTACCAATCCGCAGTTGATATATCAACTGTAACAACTGTGAGTATTTTTTGTTCTTTCCCCTTATCTCAGCAAACGATCCACATTGGTTAGCAACTTAGCATTGTAAGGTGTTAAATGGGGAGCGGGGTTCAAACCCCACCATAATGCATGGGAGTATAAGGGAGACGTCAACTGCACTCCGCTCCACTTGCACCCCTTTTTTCAATCACAATAAGGGCCGGCCGTAAGCTAAGACCAATAAGAAGGTAGACTTAAGCTCCCGAAAATGGCCCAAAATTAAAGCCCTCAAATAGACATGTAATACTATATATTAATTAGCACTTTTATTCCCAATAGATGTAGTTGGCCAAGTGGTAAGTGTATGTCTAGCTATCTAATGGGTTCAAGGTTCTATTCTCACCCTTTATCTTTTCATTCTTCAAAGGACAGAGACACTTCCCAACCAGAAAGCAAAGTTCCCACTGATGGTATACTTAGTGTAAGCGAGCTCTAAGATCACATCTTTGGAATAAAATCCAGTTAGAAATGGAAATCCAATTAGAGATAAGCTGCCCATGAGCATCATGGCATAGGTAAAAGGGTTATTGATTTATCTTCCAACAAAGATACACTTTGTAGAAAGCGTCTTGTTGAAAAAATACAACCACATATATATGATACATTCATTCTAAATCTACTAGAGAGTTTTCTACATTCGCCTATACGGGGCTATAAAGGGAAAAACCTGGCCTTAAAGGATGGAATTCCTCCCGTCTGATTTCTTCAACCACTCTTATTGGATTTCTTTTTGGATGATTTGGACAGAGAGATTTTGGATTATGGTGACTACATCCCAGTGCTTTCACCTTATCGTCTGGCTTCCCGGTGCTTCCCAGTCACAGCCTCCTATACCTCCCCGAATAGCTTTATCGTTATTCCTTCCACAATCCATCTCGAAGCTCGAATGAAACTCTTGTTCCGGGTTTTGCCCACTCAGCAATGAACATATACACATACGGGATGAGCCCAAGTTATTTTAAAATCCGCCTTTCTACCCGACATTTGTTATGGAAGTCTTATACCCTCATCATTGACTAATATAGTAATTGCCCATTCTTTACCATGTGACGCAAGCCACTTGTCTCATAGTTTCCATTACTTCTTTTGATGATTTTGTTTTTCTTTTAAGCTTTATTTAAATTTTTGTTAAAAGAGCTAGGGGCCCAGGCTTTACAAGTTCGATTTAGGTCTTGAAAATCTCAAAACCGGCCTTGATCACAAAAGGGAAAAAAAAAAAAAAGTATGCAATTTAAGGAAAGTGATTATCCTTCTAAAAATTGCTCACATATTTTTTAAAAATCATTATTTTGAGCTAACAATAAATTTATGATATTTTTATGTCGTAGTATAAGGAGTGATTTTTTTCCTTGCTGCGTTTTCGAAGTGGTTTGTTTCTACGTGTGAGGAGAGATTATGCAGTGCCTTGGAATACTATGTAGCAATCTACCGGTCCTGTTTTCCACTAGTTATTGGGATGGAGCCTAAACATTTTGTCTTAGCCCCACCAAAGGGTATTAGACCTACGGGTGCATACTGGTCCAGAACCCAGCCCAACCCATTTTTTTAGGGTTCGGGTAAATATTTAGGCCCATAGGACTGGTTTGGGTTGAAATTTTAAGCACGTTACAACCATGCTACATTTACAATGAGTCCATCCTCACATGTTCAATACACGGGATTCACGTGTATGTGAGGTTGTATTTGGGATTGTATCTAGATAATTGTGTTCTTAGCATCACATAGGCAAGTTTTTTTTTTTGGTTCCACCATCAACGGATTAATAAATGGCTCCAGCCACATTTCTTCCATAAGAAATACTGACATTTGTCACCTCTTTTTCTCTTCCCCATACAACAAGTTCACGTAAAGACATTAATAAATAGCTCGAGCCATACTTCTCCCCCAAAATAAACACCACCACAAAAGGATATTTTTATCCTTCCACAAACAGCAACAAGATCATAACAACAGATTAATAAATGGCTCAAGTCATACTTCTCCAAAAAAATAACATCCATACTTTTTCATTGTCCAAAAAAAAAAAAAACAGCAGCAAATAATTCCTTCATTACAATAAAAAAAACAAGTTTCTCATCTTCTTCAACATATGCAGTCTCTACATTATTGCAAAAAAATAAAAAAAATAAAGGGGAATTTGCACTTTGACCCCTTGTACTTTGCTCGAGTTGCAAAGACACCCCTTAAACTTTTTTTTAGGCACTTACACTACCTACAGGGATCCCGGATTTTGCTTAGGTCCGGACTTCGACTTTTCTGATCAAATTTCGATGATCCGATCTGTCCAATGCATTAAGAATGTGTTTTTCAGGGTACTCGTGAGGAATTGGCAAAAAAGAAAAAAAAAAGACTGGGAATGGCTTGATTCAAACAGATATAGTTTTATAGAAAACTGCTTAATCCAAGCCCTTCGCGGTCTTTTTTTTTTTCCGATCCCTGTTGGTTACCCTTGAAAACACGTTCCAAGCACATTGAACGGATCGGATTGTCGAAATTTTATCTGGAAAGTCGAAGTCCGAACCTAAGCAAAAGTCAGGATTCCTGTAGGGGGTTGTTTCGTGGTTCTTTACTTCTTTATAGCAAAATAATCGAGTGCGAGCGTGCCAAAAAGAGTTTCAATCTCCTCCCTCAGATTAAGTTTGGAAAAACCAAATATAATCAGGCGATTGTGTTGTGTTGGTTCAATTACCTCAATTAAGAGGATTTTTTCTTAACAAGTGAAGAAATGCAAACCAATATACTGAGGAAATTAAAGAACAACAAAGAAACAAGATACTTCGATTGATAAATCAAAGGTAAACTTACTTCGAAATTGCCTCCAACTTCAAATACAAGAACAAGAACAAGAACAAGAACAGGTGATTGTTACAAGAACAATCGAGATTAATCCTAACTACTTCCTAATCTACTTCCTAATCTACTTCGAACTGAGTTCGAAATCCTAAACTACTTTGCCAATGAACAAACCAAGCATCAGTTATTTGATAGCTGTTTGTTGAAGATTTGTCCGAGGGTTTTCACTCTTCAATTTCTTCTATTTATAGACGCTGCTTGCAGTTTGAACTTCCCGCTCAAACGAATTTGAACTTGGCTTGCTTCGAACTCTAACTTCTACTCTTTGAGTTGGCAGTTTCTTCCCTCTTCCACGTCTGAATTTGAATTCTTCTAATTCTTCTTCCATAAGCTTTTATTTTGAATCTGCACAGTTACTTAACATTAACTCAAATGATTACGAGTTAAGGAAATAACTGCCTCTCAAGAAATACTCCACGTGTTCTAACTGCTATCTATTCTGTTTCACAAGTTTACACGTGGAATTTACGTGTTCAGCAGTTAACGTCATGGCTTCGAAGCCAGTTTTTATTTTATCCTGGACTTGTAACTGCCAATAACCGCTTTTTGATTTTAAGAGATAATACGACATCGTATTTATTCCAATGTATTCTTTTAATCCAGTGTATCTCCATTGACAGATAATTGCCAACGTTTGGCATTTTTTATTATGTGTCAATCAATTATTGGATTTGTTAATTTTATATGTAAACAGGGGTGTAACCGTGCAAGTGCCTTAAAAAAAGTAGGAGAGGTGTCTTTAAAACTCGAGCAAAGTACAGGGGGTGTAAGTGTATATTCCCCGAAATCAAAATTAAGGTAAAATAGAGACGGCAATAACACAAGATTTTGGAAAATTACAAACTGAACCTGCCCAAAAAATTGAACCAAACCAATTTTTCGGTTCGGTTATCTGTTTGGCCAGTTTTAATTTGACACCTAGCCCCACCATTGCAAACAAAGATATGTTTCAGCTACTGCGATACACATGTGTATGGACATTTGTGTTCAGAGCTGCTTAATATGTGTGAATTTAACGTATATGGAGTTGAACTCACATGAATTAACGACTTCAGAAACATAAAAATTATCCTTTAAAAGTTGCAACAACATAGATTATTTTTCTTTTCTACTCCTTTGCCCTTAATTTATTAATGAGGATGGATAATATCCTTAAGAATCGCATCATATTGAACACTCTGTGAACGAAAAATATTGCAGTGTACTACGAATAGAAGGTAAACAAACAAATGCAAAATCAATGCTAATGAAGTTTCTAAACCGCAATAGTGGAATTGAAATGGAAACATAAATGGTAAACATAAGTGATCAAGGCTCATGTTTGACACAATTTTCTTAGAACAAAATTTACCCTTGTTACGGTGCTAACGTGATGGAATGGCGCGTGTCTTCCAGAATACCAGAATGCAATGATCTAAACTTTGTAGAAGCGGGCACTATAATCCAAAAGTCTAATGAACCAGAATTATGTCTGCACTCACTCAAAGTAAAAGAACAATATGGAGAGAAAAAGGATGGAATTGGCAAGTGCTCTTTCAAGACCAATCCAAAAAGAAGTGTTTTTTCAAGACTGCGGATGATAGTTCATATGGGCAACCAAGTGACTCTTCGAAAATGTGCGCACCTGTTCGGTAAAGAACAAGTTCTCCCGAAGACACCCATCTGTTTAGTGGCAAACAGGTAATTTTATTATCCATTCATGAACCGGACCCGAACCTGAACCCGTACCCTGCACAGCTAGGTGGTGGTGCACGAATGTGGTAAATGTGTCAAAGCGCACTTTGTATATATATATGCATTCTGCCCCACGAAAACTCAAGTTAAAATTTGAATCACTCCAAACAAGTTCAAATGTCCTTGGTGGGACAACCAACTTGATGCATCAAGAGGTCTACTATGAAAAAAATGAGAGGGTAGAGTAGAGAGTAGAGAGAGAAAGCGCGCGAGAGAGAGGAGATTGGGATCTGACTGGAGCAGCTCCCTCCACTGCACATCCCCTCCCCCGGCCACCGCCCTTCTAGCCCCTCCTTCCCTCTTCTGTCCTCTCCTTTACTTCTTCCGCTCTTGGATTTGCATGGCTAGATCTGCTCTCCTCCCAATGTATGCTGCCGGAATCTTGATTTTTGATATGGATACAAATTCTATTAATTTGTGAACGGTTTTAGACGTCAAATACATTATATTGCTACTTGGTCAAACCTCAAAAAGTATGCACGTCTCCCACTTAATTTTTAGCACAAAGTTTACCAAAAATATGATTTTTCTTTTTATAATCAGCGGTCAAAACTATAGTTTTAACCATTTTTCAACACACGAATTACCCATCAATATCGGAACGAAAATATTGATTGAGAAGTTAAAACAAACAAGTTGTTTCCCCACATTAGCTTGTGGGCTCCTCGGGCTTTTGGCCCATATCAAGTAAAATATATTTTCAAAGCTATTGGCCCAAGGGAATTTCCCATCAGTATCGGTAACAACTTAACCGATCCAATCAGAATACAAATTGGTCTGGTTTTTTTTTTTTTTGATATAGAGATGGAATTTCATTTAACGGGAAATGCCATTACAAACTACCGGAAAAAAAAACGGAAATATAACAGCATATAGACGAGAAGAACACACAACAGAACCAAAACAAATGAAGGATATAAATTTGGCAAGAGCTTGCTTCGGCCGTTAAGTGTCCGTGATCAATATACGCTGTCAATAAGCTGTTGTCCCGGTAGCTCCACGAATGACGAAGCTTCCTAGCAAATTGGTCTGGTTTTAGTACCAAATATCTCAAACCGAATGAACCTGTTTAGCGCTTAACTAAATCAACCCATAGGTGGGGCTGTCGCTTATTAAAACACAAAGTTCATGACAAGTACCTGTGATTGAGAAGTTAAACAAACAAGTTGGCTAATCAATATGTGAACACCCCGCGGGATTGTCCACGAAATTGATGTTTGGAAAATGGTTTGATAAAACGGTTTATCCATGAAAATGGTGTTTAGGAAAATGATTTGATTGATTGGATGGAGTCGCCACCCGGGTTTGAGGACCATACCCGAGAAACTAATTGAAACATGACTCTTTTTCCCTAGGTATGGAAAATATTTTCACCGGTCTTTCAAAATGAGATTTCTCGGGTTCAGGAGCTAGGTTACGAGAGGGGAAGGAATTTAAAGCACCCCTCTCGCTCGGTGCGACCGCCGGTCTCTACTCAATGCACAAGGGATTTTAGAAAATATTGTTTGGATGGACTTTAATTACAAATACATGTGAGAGCACGTAAATGCATTTAAAATGTCAATATGATGTATGTGAATACATGTGCTAAGTGTCATGTGTGATAAATAACCATGCAAAAAACCATGAACTATGCTAAAACACACTTAAACCATGCTAAAAGACCCCAACACACACCCACGAACTCGATACAAATCACACCTGGATTACAAACTGAACACCTGGATTAACCTAGTCGAAGCACCTGGATTGGGTGAGTGTAGGCACCTGGATTGTGTGAGTGTAGGCACCTGGATTGGGTGTGGGCACTTGGATTGCGTGAGTGTAGGCACCTGGATTGGGTGTGGGCACCTGGATTGGGTTAGTGTAGGCACCTGGATTGGGATTGGGTTAGTGTAGGCACCTGGATTGGGTTAGTGTAGGCACCTGGATTGGGTGTGGGCACCTGGATTGGGTGTGGGCACCTGGATTGGGTGAGTGTAGGCACCTGAATTGGGTGTGGACACGTGGATTAGGTGAATCCAGGCGCCTGGATTGGGTGTGGGCACCTGGATTGGGTGAGTGTAGGCACCTGGATTGGGTGTGGGCACCTGGATTGGGTGTGGGCACCTGGATTAGGTGAATCCAGACGCCTGGAATTCATTGCAGGCTAATTTTTCTTCAACTTTAGATTCATTTACAAGCTGCAAGTAAACCTTCATATTTCTTTCTAATGCACTTCTAAATGATGCAATATGAATGATAAGTACTAAATAACTCCAAAAACCTTTCTCAAGGGATGATATGGAACTTGAAAACCAAGATTTTGACATGCTCAACGACCAAACAAAAAGGAACAAATTGATTATGTATGATGAATGTGACTCTCTGTCTTTTATGGAGTTAGATATGGAAATTTTATACTTGAGAAGAACATGTATGTAATAAACTCATGATTAAATGCTCCAAAGATGTATGGGATGAGCATGGATGCTCTCTTTTATTGTACTTTCAACCTTCCCAAACCTTTAATTGGTATTGAGGACCAATAAAGGCTGGGTGGTGTCCCCTCAGGGCCCTTGAACACTGTTTTGGTAGAAAAACTACCTTGAAAAAGCTTGAATAATAGACTTTGAGCAAGGTTTTGAAGGATTTTTGGTGGTTATATGGGTTGAGATGGGTTTTTCAAAGTAAAAGCAAACTGAATATTTCTATTTTGGTTGATTTTGATGATGGATGGTTAAAGTATGTGGGTTACTAGTGATCAAGGTTGGGTTTTTAGGCTAGAAAAGGGTTGCAACAATGGAGTATTTACTGGGGATAGAGTTTCTGGGTGCATTTCTGCAGCATAACAGTAAGGGAGTGAGGGAGGAACTGATCCTCCTTGAAATGGAGGAGAGGGGGTGTATTTATAAGGAGAGAATGAGAGAGTTTGGGGTAGATTTTAGAGGGAAAATAGATTTTGAACTTAAAAATGTGGAGCAGAGTCTGTTGGAGGGAGTTTGGAATGAGGAAAACGTGGGACAATGTAGGGGGGAGCCCATAGTTTCATCAAAAATCAGCTGCAAATTGCCCACTGGAAGTGATTCCGGGCGCCTGGAGTTGGGAATCCAGGCGCCTGGATTGAGTATAGGCGCCTATAATTGGAGAAACCAGGCTCTTGGACTAGAAGACTGCACAAAATTTCAAACTTCGCGGGGCCATTCCGGGTGCTACCGAACTCCGTTTTGCGCATTGTTTGAAGCGTTGGAAAGCTTGTCAAGTCTACTTTCTAACCCAAGTGGTTTGAACCCAATATGAATTGTACATCAAAATATGTGACCATTTTACCCTCAGAAGGTCGGAAAAACAAGTAGTTTTGGTAAAACGTGCACAGCTCCCTCATTTCAAAATGGATTGGGACGTATTATATATCAAAAAAGAGGGTTTTGAATGTACTAGAAGGTGGTGCAAGATTGAGTTTATTTTGGAGAGGTTTTGGAGGGGTTTCCAAGTTCACAATCAAGCCTCGCTTGCTCTTATCGACCATTTTCATCCTTGGGGATGCTTGATAAGTTTCTCGGATCAAAATCGGGGTGTCTACACAATATTGAACGAAGAATAATTTTATGGGTACACCACATTTGCACGCCAACTGCGCATTTCATAAGACTCTTTTGTGTAAGAGTTAACTCTTTCGTGCAAGAGTTATATGGTGTACATTTTGTGTGCGTATGTGGTATACCAATAGCAATTTTCTTGTACATAACTACTTCTATGTAGGCTCTCTTTGCTTTGTTGTGGAAAGTATTTAATTAAGAAAAAGTAAGTAAATGTGTTTCTCAACCAAAAATAATAATAATAATGTTCATCAAGTAAATTAATTGCTATTGAAAGTGAAAATGAACGATTTTTCCGCAAGTCATTTGCTAGCCTTGTTTAGGATGGGTTGAGAGAATCTCATCTTCAAAGAGAAAATATTCTTTACACCGCCGGTGTAAAACCCCCCTTTTCCACCACCGCCATACGTGGATCCCACCGTGAGTTTATTGTTTTCATCTGAACCGTTCATCTTGTAGGGCTCATAGAGTATTGCATCCATGCAAAAAATCATTTTGATCGGATATCAATAGATATATGAAATTTTAAATTTCGTTTGGCAAAATGGATGGTCAAGGACAACTTAACTTTAAAATCTATGACCACCCATTTTACAAGACAAAATTTAAATTTTGATATGCACGTCGATGTCTGATCAAGATGATTTTTTTACAGGGATGAAGTACTTTGCGGGCCCTACAAGATAAATGGTTCAGATCAATATTTAATTAACGATGAGGCCCACAAAAATGGTGGTAGAAAAAGGGGGTTTTGCACCGGCGGTGTAAAGAATGTACTCTCATTTTCAAAACCCCGTCCTAGAAAAATTCTTTAGAACAATACTTCTCCCTCTTACAAAAATGTGCGGGATCTACTTTTCTGAACTTTTTAATTTTTCAATCTTTAAATAAATGATGCTCCGTATACTAATGTAACTAATCCGCCATAGACCTGCACACTCTCACCTTTTGACCTCATTTAGATTTAGATTTATCAATCTTAAACATATGAATAAATTGTTTAAACTTGATAAAACAAATTCAAACTTTCGATATCCATTTTGTAAAACTAAAAGCAATCTGTTTATGTGATTATTAAAGACAGATGGATTTAATTTTATGGAGATGTTATTTACTACTACAAGACCTACAAGGTAAACGGTTCAAAATACCATTGCAGCTCGAAATGGGGCCGAAAGGTAGTAGTTTTGAGGGGTCTAGTAAATTAAGATACAGAGGGACTTTGCCCCATCAAGAACGAATTAAGATCCTCTCATGTAGAGCAAAACAGGATTGACCATGAGTCTATTTGACGATCCGAAAAGTCCATTTTGTAAGTCTCGATGTGTTTAATGTCCTTGCAATTTTGCAAAAATTAAATCCATCGAATATCAGTATCTATTTGAACAAATCATATTTGTCACAAGATGAATAGATAGTCAGACCGTTTATTTCTCTTCAGAAAAATATGATTAGATCAAACTGTCTGTTGGGTCTGAGCTGATCTCTTCCTTAGCTCAAACCGCCAGGTTAGCTCGACATAATAACAGAGCTCGGTCACGAAGAAGCCGAGCTGTTCGACTGAAAATCATGAGTTTCCTCATACCTAATCCGGGAAGATCTCATGATTAGATAAGATAACTCCAAAGGGTTTAAAGGACTTATCCGAATATAAAGGGATAGGGTCCCTCATGAATAAGAGTCCAAAGGCTCTGTAAACTCCAAGGGATAAACCTTATCGAGCGGGAATTACGGTTCCAAGTTCCAAAAGGACTCTACTACTCCGATTGCCTATAAAAGCGACTAATGAGACCTTAGCGATGTACGTAGCACAGTCCATTCAACATTCTTTGCCCAATCCATCCTTCAATCTACAAAACGACTTACTTAGGCATTGGAGGCCATTTACCCCACCAGTGCCCTAGTTTTTATCTTGTTTTGCAGGTCATTGATTGAGGAGTGACGGAAATTGCTTCATCACTCTCGATTCCCAATAAACTTGATTTTTGACATCGATGTTAAACACATCAAGACCGACCATGTATTATTCTCATTTTGCGTCACATAAGGAGTCGATCACATGAAAGAATCTCGAGTCAGCCTTTCCGGGTGATTTTGATGCCCTAGTGGTTCCATCTGAATCCAATTGTCCGTCTCTCTAGTCCAACTTGAGCCTAAAAACCCTGCAGTGGAGTAGTTTATTGTGGCATGAATCATGATGCACTCATAATAAGCACTATCCAGTTATAAAAATGCAAAAAGCTAAACCCTTTTTCCTTTTCCCTTCAAGTGATGACTGATGTGGCCAAGTGGAGCCACCTATACACGAAAGGGGAAAAAAAAGACAAGAGTTTTGAACATGGAAGGGAAAAATGAAGTTGGAAAATAATCATAAAAAGAAGACAACAGGGAGTGGGGAATTGTAAGCCTTTTGCAAAGGATGCCTTTTGCAGGAATCATTATTTCGTTTGATTGCCTCTTTGTGTTTTCTAACATGTACCTCCTTTTTTTGCCTTTGTTTTATCATGCCTCGTTCCGCTTAATTTATTTGTGTGACATTTGTATCTTTTGGGGTTTGTATTTATTTGAGTTTCGATCATAATTTTATACTTTTTCAAATCCTCTCGTCGAATCGAATCATGGAACCTTAAAAGTTTGTCACAAAACTAAAAGGGAATTGATATTCACACTCCCATTTTTTCTATTGACACTCTCTTTTTTGTCTTTTATTTACAAAGTGCAAGAGTAATTTTACCTAATAGAGACAAAAAAAGGGGCTGCCAATAGAAAAAAGAGGAGTGCTAATATCACTACCCAACTAAAAAACGTGAATTTTTTTTTGAACAAAGGTAAAAACCAAAATAAAAAATTAAGCGGACCGAGGCCTCAATCATGAAATTTCTCTACATTTTGAGCTTGAAAAGTGAAAGATGTATACTAACTAATTGGCCCAAGTGTTGGAACTTTTTGGTTGGTCCTAGCATGTTGCTTCACCTTGGTGATCAAATGACATCTCTGATTAACTAATCATTTTGATCCTTCACAATCTTCATTCTCCATGATAAGGATGGTAGAACAAGGAGAGAACAGACAGACTATAGAAGAAGATATTGGAAGTTCTTTTTTCATTGCGGTCACACAGTTTGTATAGAGTTACAAAAGAAGAAAACATGCTTTACACCGGTGTGTTAATCAAAGTTTTCTCCAAATAGATTTATAAGAAACTTTGGTTTATACCGCCGGTGTAAATAATGTTCTCCTTTACAAAAGAGATCGAGTTGGATATCACATTGTCTCATGTTTGGTAGTATAATGTTGGATGGCTCCCATGATTGGGCTGTGTGCACGTTTTGACGATGAATGCATCGTACAAACTTCCAACAAATTTATGTAGTACGAATCAATAGTTATAAGTTGTACATTTATGGAAACATAAGTCGAGCATTCAAAATTCGATCAGAAAATATGGCTAACCATCACACGAGACATTCAAGATGAACTCAATTCTTTATGGACTAGTATCTAGGGCAACAAATGAACCAAGCTGCTCACAAGTAGCTCTAGGTTCGGCTCATTAAACCTCGGCTTGAATTGACTTGTTTAGCAATTGAGCCAAATTCGAGCTTGTATAGTAAATAAGTTGAGCTGAAAACTCCAAAACTCGGCTCGGCTTGTTTTGTCGTCAAGAGCTCAGCTCGTTTACAGTTGAGCTAAGCTTGAATTTTTTGGCTCGTTTAGCTCTAATCCAACACATCTCGGCTTCAGTTTTTTTTCGCTCGTTTAGCTTTAACCCAACACATCTCGGCTCGGCTCATTTGCAAGCTACTAATATCTTAGTATTTTTATCGTTTTTTTTTTTAACATCATGTCCAGTATTATATATCTTGAACCCCATGAGCTAGTGCCCATCTCTCAGATTTTATTCAGAACTGGACCGACCACTAACCAAAAGAGAGGCACTTGCTTACCTGCTCAGGAGATATAATTGAGAATTGAAAAGGAAAAAGCACACATCACTATTCACTACCTTCCAAAACCCTCACACCACCTTCACCCAATCATCTCCCTCTCCTCCTCATTGCCAAAGAATCTCTTCCCTTTCTTGTCCCGGGGCCTGGTCCACTGAATCACTGCGCATTGTTAACAAATATATCTGAACTATTGATTATTAAAATAGATTGTTGTTATGGGAGCACTCTACGTTACAGTGCTCGCCGGTAAGTGGAGGCGTGTTATCTCTTAAGGGAGAGCATGCATGTTGTTCTCATCCGAGCCGTCTGTACTCGGCGATCAACGGCCTAGATCTGTTCGAACCCAAACAGATTTGCACCGTTCATTACCTAACTGATCTGGACCGTTGATCGCCGAACACGGACGGCTCGAATGGAAACAACATGCATGCTGTCCCTTAAAAAACAGCGCGCCACTGAATCGCCAACGCGAATGTGAGCGCTACAGAGACCCCGATTTCCTGATAAACACCCACAACAAAAAATTTCTTCAGATTTTCCTGCAGGAAAAGTGACAATAAAGCAGATCCAAAGGAGTTTTCTTTTCCTCTCTCCATTTTCCCAAAAGACTTTCCCCTTCTTTTCCCCTTTCTTTTTCCTGCACAAAAGCTCCCCACCACGACCACCACCCCCAATAACAAGTGCAATAACTGGCACCCATCATTGAGTTCAAAACCAAAAGCCAAATTCTATTGAAATCGCACAACAATGCCAAAATTAGCCCTCTCTGTGTTACAATTCAGAAGCCTTCTCTTATTAATACTACTCCTCCTCCTCTTTACTCAATCACTCGCCGATTTGATCGCCGAGCGGGCACAGCCGCTGAACCCAGGAGACTACTCGGCTCCACCCACGCTCCCCTCAATCCCAACCCAAACGGAGCCGCAAGCATGCCGGCTCGACATCTCCAACGAGCTTTTCGGCGGCGTGTACGCCGCCTGTGGCAAAAACCAGCTCGACCGGAGCCGATGCTGCCCCGTGCTGGCGGCGTGGCTCTTCGCCGCCCATGCTCGCTCCGCCCTGCAGCTTCCGGCGTCGGCGGGGCCGGCTTCATCCGAGCTGCCGATGGTTCCGGACGACTCGCAGAAGTGTGTGAACTCGCTGCAGAGCTCGTTGGAGAGCAGGAATATTCGGATTCCCCAGCCGAATGCCTCGTGCGACGCCGTTCTGTGCTTTTGCGGGATTCGGTTACATCAGATCACGTCGTTGAGTTGTCCGGCTGCGTTTACTGTTACGGCTTATCGGAATGCGACACCGACGGCGGCCGTGAGGAATCTTGAGAGTAGCTGCCGGAATTCGTCGTACGCCGGGTGTACTAAGTGCCTTGGAGCTCTAGAAAAGGTAATTGGAGTATAGTAAAAGGTCAATTCATTATTAGTACAGTACATTAAGGAGACACTAATGTTTGGTCACATGACAATAAGGCGTGTTTGGATGCCGTTTATAGGACCCTGACTATTCAATTCGGGGGATGAGGAGTTTAGCCCATGGTTTGGCAACCAATTTCGCCCTCCGACTAAATAGCCGCCGACTAATTAGCCAGGGGGAGGCCGGACTAAATACAAGCAGGGGGTGCTTGTATTTAGTCCGGCTCCTCATCCGGGACCAAATGACAAGCATACCCCTTTGTTTCAAGCAAAAAATATTGAAGCACAACAGCACAAACCACCATTTTTCTGGGTAGTTTCAAGCAAAAATTTCCCAAAAATTTCAGATCTAAGAATTTTGATAAATACAAGCGATTAGGGAAAGAAAAAAAAAACATATCTAGGTGAAATCGCTGACCACGGCCATCGCCATCGCCGTTTTTGCTATCGGATTGGCCGTTGTTGCCGTCGTCTTCTGGGTTCGTTCAGAATGAAGTAGAAAGAAGAAAGGGAGAAGAAGAAAAGAAGAAAAGGGCAAAAGAAGAGATAGTTGTCTTGGGATTTTATTTGTGTCTTAAAATTACACTTTAACCACTCGTCTTTTATGCAATTAGTTTATGTAATACACAATTTTATGTATTACACAATTTTACTTAAAAAAGAACTTTTAAATATTAGTCGTTTTGAATATTTAATAATTTGAATTTATATAAAAAATATTAGAAGGACTTATTATAACTTAATTTTTGTTAAGTATAAAAAAAATTAATTATTTTTGAAATTATATAATTAATTTAATTAATTATCTAATACGGGCTCATGAAGGGCAAATATGTCATTTAACAGTTTTTTACATCATCCACCCTCTTTATCCTTCCTTTTTCATCCCTCATCCAAACCATGGACTATTTAATCATCCCTTCTTAACTGTTACATCAATGTGGACCCACCCTTCTTATTTAATCACCCCGACTATTTCATCCCCCCTTACTATTTAATCCCTCTTAAACTAATACGTCATCCAAACGGCCCGTAAATGTACCCTAAAATGTTAGCAACACGTAGCTCTCACACGATGCACGTAGATTCGAACACATAAAATGAATATTAACAAACATGTGAGATTCACACACATAAAACGAAAATTACTGTAACACATTTATGGCTAAATATGTGTCCAGACATCTACGTACCAAAATATTTTTCTTAGCATTTTTGCCTATTTTGCAAGCACTTAGGATATGTAAAAGTTACAACTATGTAGTTTGAAAAAATGTGACAAGTCTTGACTACTCAAGATCCGGTATAGTACCAGAAAAGAAATTCATAAAAGCATCCAGAAAATGCATCGTATAAGAAAAGAAATCCATAAAAGCACCCAGAAAAATGCATTCGACGGGTGAAATTTCACCCGATTTTCCCTGGCTACTCAAATTTGAAAAAGTGATTGGGGGGTCGATTGCTTTTGAAGTGCATACAATTGGGTGTCCTAAATCACTTATCCATGACCTTGTCATCTTTCCTAGTCCTTTTCATTTCAATTGCATTATTTGAGTGTGGAAGATGAACGTGTGTATAGTCGAAATTACCCTTACGTGTTGCGCGATAATCGCAGTTAAAGGGCAAAAACGGAAGCAAAGAAGGCGATGAAACAAGCAAGATGTTGAGCAGAGATTGCCAGCTAATGGGGCTGACATGGCTGCTTGCACGGAACAAGACGGCGTACATACCAACGGTTTCTGCTGTCTTGCGCGCCATCATGTACAGTGCGCAACCTCCACCACCCCAGGAGGAGCCCAAGTGCAGCCCCGATCGTGATAACATGCCTCTCGCCGTGGATTCCCTGCTTTTTGAAAAGGTCGATACGTCTTCGTCGTTTCGACTAACAATGGTCGATTTCCGGTTTACATTTTTGCCCCTAGTTATGCTTGTTTGTCTGATATTATTGTCTTTCTATTAAGTTTCTTCTTCTCCTAGTGTTGCATGCATCTTTGACACCCCTGGTTTTGGATTGTTATTGTGGGGGCTCATTTGAAGCTAGTTCATAAAAATGGGGGCAATTTAGGAGGGCCCTTTTCGTCTTTTAGCTCACTGTAAATTTCACGTCTCATTTTTGGGATTTTGTGTTTTGATGTGTAAATTTATGAGGAAATCTCTACCAATTGCCCCCCCCCCCCCCCCCTGTATTTTATAATTCAGTATCCAATTTGATGGACCGATTAGTTTAGAACATCAATTCTGGTCTTTTGTGGATTCGGAATCCCGTAGTGCGCCTCAGCACTACAGGATTGTAGTGCGGCCAAAACGATGTTGTTTTGGCTGTGCAAAGAGACACAAACACAACTAATCAAAACTACGTCGTTTTGGGGCATGAAAACTGGAGAGAATCCCCTGTTTTTCTTTAACTAATTTATGAAAACACCATATTCCAGACAAATCACGACATTTTTAAGGCTATAACATCCAAAAGTCACAAGACATTCATATTCAAATAACCCATTACGTACAGCAAATGTGCTCTCTCTCCAAAATTTTGCAAGAGGTTCAGAGCTTGCAAACATCAATTGCCATTACGAAAATCTAGAGAAACAAATATCCTAATGCAAGAGGTTCAGAGCTTGCAGACATTCAAGTTATCATTACTTTTTGAATAATTCCACAGTTTCTTCAACATTCTTCTCTAACCTATTCTCAAATAGAAAGGGATGAAAGACCTAGTAAGAGATGATGATTCCGGCAACTCCGACGGTAAATGAGCTGCGAGATCAATGAGGGGTGGATGAAGATGACCCATGGTTGCTTCTTGAGACTCCATCGTTGAAAACATCTAAAGCCCTAGTCGATCTCTTCCATCAGTTTTGGGGGCGAATGGGTTTTAGCACAGGGTTCTTTTGAAGGCTCGAAACGACGTAGTTTGGAGTAAGTGTATTTGTGTCCCTTGGCACACCCAAAACGACGTCATTTTGGGCTGCCCTACAATCTTGTAGTGCGGGCTGCACTACAGGATCCCCGTGTCCGTCTTTTGTTTTGTTATAGGTCTTTTCAATTTCTGACTTAAACTCAAAACTAACTTATTGCACTTTACAAGACAGGTCGTTAAAATCAAAACTAACTTATTACGTTTTACGAGATAGATCATTCTCTTACAATACATTGACATAAAAACTGGCTTAACCTTGCACTTTGTCATGTTTTTTAATTTTTAGAGTTCTATTATAGTACACCGCATGATTCTAATAGGGAAAAATATTGTACAAAATTTCAAATTTGAGAAGCATTTTTCTATGTGAGTTGGTCGTCATACTGTTTTTGGTGTCTCCCTTTTTTTACATTGAAATGAAATGCATATTCGGAAGCGGAGTCCCTGTAGTGAGTTACCTAACTGCAGGTTTGTAACGAGTCCCATTCGACAGGATGAGTGGAAGGGAGTCTGAGTATTCTACAATTAGTCATTCTCCTCACATACATTAACTGATTTGACATTTAGCGAAAACAACATATGCTTTGACTACAGTGGAAAAACAGTATTTTTAGTGAAAACGCAGCCAAAATCTCTAATGTCATAATAATATCCTAATAGAGAACAAGAGGCCAACAACTACTCAAAAGACTCAAAGGTGAGATGAATTTGGAAACTTTTGTCTGACTTAAAGTAGTTTCCTCCATGATGGTGATTAAAGAGGTGGTGAATTCATTATTTATCTCATGATTGAGGTTATGAAACTTTTTTATACCTTGAGATCTCGAGAACAGAGCAACTCCCAAGGGACTGAACAGAGCATGTTGGTCGTTTAGTTGGGCAACTAAAAAACACCCATAGGTTCTCATTTTTATGGAGCTAGGACTAATAAACAACTCAAATTTGATTAAATTACACTTCTTTTGACTTAAGCAAAAGTTAATTTCACGTGTTAATGTTTGTGCTTGGGACCCACTAAGAGTGCCTAAGAGGAGATGCTTGCATTAGCAGATTACATTGCAAAATGACATATTTTGTGAATTATTGATTCGTCTCAACACGAGGAAATCTAAAAGTAAAAATGATGACCCAAAAGTATTTTTCGAATAAAACCAAAAAAGGGAAATGCTAACGGGTGTCATAGTGCACCCGTTAAGAATACAAAAAAGTACAATTTAAAAATACACTTATACTTTAAAGTACATCCTTAAATGTACTTTAACGTACATAAAGTGTACATTTTTTGTACAAGTGAGACCCACAAAAGTGTACTTTTTGTACCCTTAACGGGTGCACTATGACACCCATTAGCGTGACCCAACCAAAAATTAGCCAAAAAGTCTGTCTGTTTTGGAATTTTTTCGTCTTTCGTGAACATTTTAAAAACTTTGATTATAATTTTTTACTTTTTCTATCGTCGAGACAAAGTAATAATCCACAAAACATCAATGCAAAACTAACAAATGTATTTTTTTTTATAATTAAGACCAAAAAAATCCAAATGAATTATTTGCTGTCACTAAAAAGAACCTAAGTAGATCTTAGAATTGAGTGGATTTTTTCTTCAGCACTTCTGCAATTAATTTCTCATACAATCATCTATTTGAAATTGCCATGATCAGGCAAGAATAGTCCCAATTTTTTTACACAAATTACAAATTCACATGCCAAACACACACACACACACACACACACAAAGAGAATATGAACTATTATTGAATGTTAGCCCATTTTAATACACTCTACAAACTTTTATTAGTTGTTGTAAACATGGTTCTCTCTTACCAATACTTGCTCATTGATTCAATAATGGAGATTTTACAAATGGAAATTATTCAATTTGGGGCCGTCGAAAGGGAGGGCAACGAAAAATCGCTATCTAGAGATGAAACTCGAATAAAAATGGTCACCAAACTTTGCCTATGAGCCACAACCAGTCAAGTGTCACCCCTGCAAATATTCCTCCAAGAAGAAACAGCACAAGTATGTTTCCCAAAGCATTTTGCTCCGGTCCCTACAATAACCATTGTTCATTTGGAATATCATGAAAGGAAATGATTCCTGAGAAAACTAACTCGATGGTTAAGGCAGGAAAGGAATGCACGAAGAATTCACAAATTTGGAATTCAATTTAACAGCAAGTATGGAAATTTTCCTTTTCAACATTCTTACGAAGCACCATCTTGTACGTTTTACGTGAAATAATTTGCTAGAAACTTTATTCGTCCAGAAAACGGTTATATAGAGTACCCTGTCATACTCTCTTTTTTTTTGTTTTTGCGCACAGTACTGTCATACTCTCACCACTTGGTAAGGGTGTCGGATCCGTGCCAGGAGTTTTAACTGAGGAACCATATTTGGAATATAATCCTATATCAGAACTACACAGAAAAACTCTACTATTACCATATTTGGAATATAAGCCTATATCAGAACTACACAGAAAAACTCTCCTATTATTTGTGAAATCTATACATCCTCGTAAACACCATTTTATTAAGAAATATATCAAGGAAGATAAATGTTTTGTTGTGTACACTGTAACCATGATAGAACATGTACGATAATTTGACGTATACCCTGCAGACTGCAGTCCTGCACCCAAAGATCATGAAGTGGAAAACAAATGACTTCTCTTTGAATGATTTGTTTTAGCGTATTTGACTCGTTTTTCGATTTATTTTGGTTTTCGGTTTTCTGGAGATGCATGGGTAGGGTCTTTGCTTTGACAGTTTTTTTTGGCAGTTGTGCAGATCAAACAGTTTCTAGGTTACTCTGGTTGGCCTTTTGCCAATCATTGGTTATGGTGATTTCCTTTGTGTGTAAGGTGCTTGGTCGCATATGATTTGTCAGGCTCGGGTGCAAACCTAGTTGGAATGCGATTTCCTAACAATGATAAGTCTTTTTAAAAATTTCTTTGCCAATCAAAGGAAAAAGTTAAGGACACAGTGATGAAACCAAAACAAGGCTACCTAATATGTAGCAGAGATCTATCTCAAACTGTAAGTAATGAACTCGAGAAATAAGTAGGTAGTAAATCAACGCACCTTGTAACCTTTTGGGGCAGAAGTCAGGACACAGACAGTCAGATAACCATTAGTTAACCCCAAGAAGGATGTAAGCATTATCATCCAACCCTTGTCGCCATATTTGGCTGTGAAATAGAAGGCTGGGACAAGAAGGAAGCGCGAAAGAATTGCTATAGTAAGTACTTTTCGCGATTCCAACTTCATGCATTTTATAAGTGGTATATATCTCCCGATAAGATCCCACACGTTATACATAGCTATCAGAACAAGAGCATACCTGCAGTATTACCAGATGCAAGCAGTCAAAATACCACAAGAAAAAACATTTATATGTGTATTTATTCACATTTTAGAATTATCAACGAGTAACAATATAAACAGACTATCTGTACACTGATAGTGTTTTACATGTAATATGCAGCTTAATACTTGTTTGGTATCAATTTACTTTCTATATGCTGTTTTCTATTTGCAATCAATACAGAACCGTGGCTATCCCTTTGTGAAAACTTTTTTCAGGAAAAGTTCATGACAAAAAGATGCTATCAAACTAACAAACTTTCTAAAACTATATATTTGTTAGAGCTTGTCCCACATCCGTTAAGAATCACCTCCAAAACTAGTATATGAGCTTGGGCGGCCTCTCCACTCGTTTCCAATTGGTTTTGAGTTGGATGCTATGAGAGTTAGGCTTTCGGAGGCTTTTGGACAAGGCTCTATTAATTGGTTGCCCCGTTGTTTGTGCTTTAAGTGCACCTTGTTTGTTTGTTGTGATCCCTATATTATGGATCCGTTGTTTATCTCTCCACGTGCGCATTAGGGGTCGCATGGGAGTGTTGGAGCTTGTCACACATTGGTTAATTATAACCTCCAAAACTAGTATATGATCCCGGGCCTCTCCATTCATTGCCAATTAGTTTTGAGTTGGATACTTTAACATGGTATCAGAGCTAGGCTTTCGGAGGCTTTTGGACAAGACTCTACTCTGTTATGGTTGGTTCCCCCTTTGTTTGTCGTTGATGGCTTATAGTTATCATTAATGTTGAATCGTTTGTTTGCCTCACAGCATGCGAGTCAGGGGTCGCACGTGCGGGGAGTGTTAGAGTTTGTCCCACATCGGTAAATAATCACCTCCAAAATTAGTATATGATCCTAGGTGGCCTCTCCACTCATTGCCAATTGGTTTTGAGTAGGATGCTTTAACACTTTATTCTCATGTAAACGAAAGTGAGATCAAAACGACGAGCATTTCCAATCTTTTCATTACACAGGGTTTTGGAAAAGACAGAAATGAATATTGCACAAAAAGAGACCATAACAATAGGATATGATTAAACACTTACCATGCTCCCAAGCTATGTGATCCAGTATCTTCAGATAAGAATCCAGGGAAAATCGACAATGTCAGCGCATAAATCAGAAACATGTCAAGAGCATAATCTATGTTTTGAAACAACAATTCCATGGTGCTTAATCGCTTGAGTTGTTTGGGGTCTTCCTTAGCCTGCATAGGTTCCATGAAATGATTGGTCTACATCCGTATACATAAAGTCAAGCATTCGTAGTTGTATCTTGCTCCAAATAATCATTACAATGGAAAGTGAAAGAAGGAGAAACATACTTCTTGCACTGGTTCTGCATAAACACCACCAGCAGCAAGGTCAGCTGAAACAGTTTTGGATCCTTCCGAGGCTGCCTTTGAGCGGTAGTACTTTACAATTGGAAGCTTTGGAAATACAAAAGCGTAGAGAAGAACGCAGAGCAGTTCGAAGAATGTGGAGATGACAAAGAATAAAACTGCGAAGAACACCAAGAGAAACATAGTAATTAGTCGCTTTAGAAGTATGAATATAATAACTGTTCATTTCATCAATTACAAAGCAATTTATTGCAATCTATAGCTATAATGCGGAAGAATCGACTTAGATGCCTAAGTATCATGAGATAGGTGAATCAACATATGGAGATACATATTTGTAAATTAATAGAGAAGTTTGTTTGATAGGTAAATTAAGGAGATTCGATCTGGTCTTTGGATGGGATGTCATATAGGGTAAGAATTGTGTGCCAGGTAACTACATAAACAGATTGACTTTTACTCATAGATCAGGTCGGAAAATGATAACATGCGCATTAGAGTATGAACTTCAAAAGAAAAGAAAATGAGAGAAGATAGAGTATTGAGATATATAAACTCAATCCACTTCACCTTCATAGATTTAGTCTGGGCCAAATGTTAATAGAAGGTTGAGGAGGTTCCTTTCACCACAAAATAAAAACTGAAACCTAATAGACACCATTTTTTTTGTTGATAATATTTTCCAGTATATAACTTAAAGAAAACAATAGAAAGGACTTGAATTTACTAGCTCCCTTGCGCAAGCCATCCTTGGAATTCTCAAATGCTGCCTTCGTAATCAACCTCAGGCCAGAGGTCAGGGCTCCCGATGCAGCCAAACCAGCAAGGAAAGACTGAAGGATCAAGAAAACAACTAAGATTTCATTTGTTCGAGAATCAAAACTATACCTAATAAGAATAAAGTTAAAACTTGTTGATGACAGATACCTACTTGAATGAACTCTGGTAGCATGTACGAGAGATCTCCAACCATTCCACCCTGAACATGAGCATCCGCAACTCCAAAAGCACCGCTAATAAAACATATTCCTATATAAGTTCCAATTCCTCCTTTCCCAGATGTAGCTAAATCCAACTTTCATGGAACAACATGAAGATGAATCAATACAGATACTCGAACAACTAATGAGGAAGATATGAGTTAACTAAAACATGCTTGTTCAAAAGCATATGGTTAACAAGTAAAATTGATGTAATAGCATGTAATTAGGGTACTTACAACAAGGACCAAAAGAGTGCTTATGAAAAATAGGGTATATCCGAATAGGTTCCTTCGCCTAGTATTGATTTTTGCCTCTTTGTATGTCAGGATTGCAAGTGTTCCAAGTGCAAAGGGTTGATATACAAGAGTAAGGACCCTTGAGGGATGGTATCTCTGTCCAAAGAAATAAAACAATCTCTATTAAACTGGTTGCAACAAGCAAGACAACAAGAAGAATACTCAAAAGGTAATAGCTTTCGATGGAAGATGCTCATAATTAACTACATCTCAAGGCAGATCGGATGAAGGCATATCAAAAGAAAAAACTCACTAAATTGACAAAATTCACAGGGAACAACATCCAAGCAAAAGGTTCAATGTGGTGGACTCGAAAGACTATAATTTACGTGATTAACGTCATAGAATTTATACAGATATAACCTCTTGGTTCTCAGTAAGCAAATATATGGATAAAATTCATCAACATATTCAAGATATTGATAGAATATTCAATTAAAAAAAAATCAGCACTTGATTTACCAGAGACTAAAGAGCCTAAATGGTCAAAGCGGTTTTTATCCCATAGGCAGAAACACCATAGGATAGTAGGCCAAGAAGGATAGAGATGCCTTCTTGACAGTGGCACTTGAAAGCGCAGATGGTATAAACTACAGGAGATTTAGGATTTGCTAAGATTATATTAAAAAACTAGGTTCTTCCCCATTCAGTTTGCAAAAGTTTTGCCAGAGATTGCAAGAAGGTTTAGATAAGGAATTTCTTGGGCGCTGCTTCAAGATGCGTACAGTAAGAAATGGGGATAAACTCCGGTTTGAGCATATGAAATAGTAAACTTTTGTAACAGACAAAGCACTCAATTGACAACCCTGTTGGATAATTTTTTGAAGGATGTTCGGATGGTGTAAACTACAGTCAAAATGCTCCAATCGTGAATTTACGCATCATATTCATCAGAGAAATAACAATGCAGAATTACTCCAACCCAAAATAGCTACTGAAACCCATGAAAAATAATGCAAAAAATGGAAATGAAATTACTGGGAACAAGGTAGCATAGTAATCTTCGATTGTTAGCATACTGTTCCACGAGAAAAGGCAACCATTTCCGAGAAGCCAACACACGACCATTGCAGTATACTTGCCCTGCAAATGGTAGCATACAATCATCAAGATTTCATTGAAGAAACCTGCTTATCTCACACCAACAATTGAACTTTCCACTGGCCAGGCTGTGTTTGGATTGTGAATTTGTGGAGCAATTATGCAAGTAGGCAGAGAGACAATGAAGTGAAGAAGCCAAAGCTATTTCTTTGGTCCATGATCCAAACAATGCCTGAAAGAATAAAAACAAGCAATCACATACCTGAAGCTTGGTGGGATCGACATTTGCACTTGTGAGAGGCATGATTGCTCCGTTTCACAACTCCTGGCAATCATGAAATATTACACATTATGGCCATAAAAAACCTTATAACAAAGTACCTATAATCTACTCAATGCATCAAAATCTCACTTTTACCAAGACTTTGTTCAATTATTGTGCAATCTTTTGCTGGCTTTACCATCACTGGCACTCCGGCCGAACCCACCGGGTGGCCGGTTTGTGCCTGACTGGTTATTTCTTTAACAGGCAGAAAATTTAACCCAAGGAAAAGAAGTTGATCATCCTCCTAGGTCCAGCATTAATTTGTTTTGAGTAGTAGCAAGAAAAATATCGACCCACATGCATGTTCATATATTACAGTGGATTGAAACCTCAAAAAGCAGCCCAGGGAAATTGCTCGCCCAAAATCCCTTTTTAATTCTTGTTTAAAAACAAGGTCATATTGGGCTAACAGCCTGAAAGCTAGCCCCTTTGGACGGAGAGATTTCATGGGAAAAGAGAAAAAACGGGTACAGTTTCTAGCCAAATCACTCGTTTGAATTGAGTATTTTGATTGGCCTTCTCATTTCTCACCCAATGTCACAAAAAAGGATGAGATTTGGTGAGAAAGTTCTCCCATTTCTAATCTCTTCCTTTCTCACCATGGAGCTTTAGAGGGAAAAGTAACAACAGATCAACAAGAAAAACATTATTAAAAGCTACAAACGCAACAAAAGAAGAAGATTCTCAATTTCGAGACTCCCAGTCAAGAAATTTACATGAAACAGTAAATTACGACAGAAAAATTACGACAATAATCTCAATTCCAATCATTGGCCAGAACCCATTAATAAAAAACTACGATCTAAATCATAACCGTAACGTATTAGTATATGATTAGATTGAATACAGATGATCATACGTACTTTCGATAAGTATGGACTGTACGAAGAGATTCTTGGACTTCTGTTGGATTCTGGAATCTGTGTTTGAGCCACTGATTTTATTTTATTTTTTTTTCAACTTTTTAATAACCGAATATCCGAATCAATACTAATTTCGAAGACCAAAATAAGCATAATTCCAGTGACCCAGTAGGAAATGTGAAAAGTTATCCGGGAATAGTCAGACCATTGATTTCGGACCATTTTGACATTCATACGTACACGAATAGAACTCTTCTTTTCCATATTCTTTTTTTTTTTTTTTTTTTTTTTTTTTTTGGTAATTCGGAAATATATAAAACTTAGGAACCAAAGTCAAGCAACAGGAGAATAAGGTTGATTACACAGCTCATAGAAATAAACTAGATAAAGCTGGCAAAGCATAAATCCGCCTGATTAGTCCAGAATTTGGCGGATATTACAACTATCCCTGATCATGAACTCCCGGATGCCCAAAGGGGGGCTGTTGGTAACCACCAACTCTTCTTCCTGTTCAGCTCCAAGTCCAGCGAGAAAATCGGCACACTCATTGGCACTTCGGTAGGTGTGGGTCAGCGTACATTCCGTTCGGTTTAAGATGTAGTGGCCATCACTAATAATGTTGCTTTGGGGATGGTTAGGTGGGGCACCGTCATTGAAGAGGAGCACCGCTGTCTGGGAATCAGACTGAATCTGGACATTTGTTAATCCTTTCTCTAGCACAATTGTAAGTCCCCGGTAGATACTCCAAATCTCCGTCTCCAAACTTGAGCTTGCAACCATTTTACCATAATAACCGAGAACCCATTCTCCTTGAGCATTCCTAAATAAGCCACCAAAGCCTGCTTTTCTTTTCCATATTCGACTTCAAAGTGTTTGTGAGAGTAGAAATAAGGGTGAATAACACGACGTACCCCTGTGGTTTAGAATAATAAGTGCATCGGCATAATTTAGAAGGAAAAACTTCAAAAAAGCCTCTAAACTTTCACCGCAATGTTTCATTGGCCTCCAAACTTAAGGAAATTTCAATTAGACCTCCGAATTTCACACATTTTAATCAATTACACCCACGCCATTACTTCCCGTCAATTTCCTAATGGGAAATGCTAACATGGCGCTTTTGGAGGGAAATGCACTCGTTTTGGAGGGTAATGAGAACACGTGACCTTTACGTGGCAAGCTAGAGAGGACGTAAATACATGATAAACATCCCAAAAAACACACTTCCCCATTTTTCACTCCTCCAAACTGAAAAAAAATTCTTAACAATTCATTCGGATCACAAATATATGGTTGTTTAATCTTTCATCAATCGTGAGGAAGACGAAAATGGGTTGGATGATTCGAGAATCTGGTGGTGATCCTCCCACATATGGTACGTCTCTGCCTCTGGATCGATAATCTTTATGGTTTTTTCTTCCACTTAGTGAAATACTATTGTTTAATGGGGTTTTTCTTTCACCTAGGTTTTTTAATGGGGTTTTTCTTTCACCTAGGTTTTTTAATGGGTTTTTGCTTCCGCTTAATGAATACTATTGTTTAATGAGGTTTTTTTTCACCTAGGGTTTTGGCAACCCAAATTATTGCTAATGCAACACACAGCTTCTTCTCCCTAGCCATCAGCCTTGCGATCTTAGCCTCCATTCTGTTCCCCTCCTCAGTAGCCCTGGAATTATTTGGACCGACCTTCTTCATCGGTTCACTGTTCTCTAAGAGGTGTGCATCTCACTCCGATTGCCACAAACTTTGCAAGGGTTGTTTTCCATGGAGTTGGCATCACCTGCATTTCTCTTTTTTCAGATGTGAGAGAGAGAAGATGGAAGTTGGGTTTTAAGATGTGAAAGAGAAAATGAAGAAGGGAAGTAGATAGAATTGGGGGCCCTGTGGACCAAAGGGTGTGGTAGTCAAGTAGACAGAATTGAGGGCCCTGTGGTGAGCAAGCTCACTACATGCGTGTGGTGAGCTCGCTCGCTACATGAGTGTAGTGAGCTTTATCGGCAATCTGATCCGAGATCAACGGTCCGGATAAATTGGAGTTAAAGTAAATGTAAAAGTACTTTTTAAAGTGTAAGACAATCCAGATCGTCGATCTCTGATCAGACGGCCAAGTGAGCTCACTACACTACAGACCCCCCCGGATCCAAGTAGACAGTGGCACACGGGCCTCACTGCAATTTTGAATAATTTCAATTTTACCGTGAATTATAAAAGGTCATGACTATTTGTATTCCAAAAATTATACGCATTTTTCCTTTTATATCACTTACATCTCCTGTATCTTTGTCAAGTTTCAAAACAATTCTTTTTTACATAAAGACCGTTATATGTATGTACATGTAGCAAATTTGCCTTCTAAGTTCATCTATTTTATATTATTATTGTTTATTACACGTAATAGATAAAAAGGGTAAAACAATACCTTTCCCATCAATTTTTATCTATACTTTTATTCATTAACTTTTCAAAATGGTAAAACAATAATTTTATAAAGTTTTATCCATTAACTTTTCAAAACACACACTTATTGAGAGACAACCTATAATGAAATACTCAACAATTAAAAAAGGATGGACGGAGTATAATGTATCTGTACATATATTGTTGTGCATACACCCGAAAAGCATATTTTTCAATTCGTATGTACCATAAACTATACACATAAAACATGGATAAGACTCCTCCAGTTTTTAGGCAAGATTCAAGGTTTTAAAACAAACACGACGCATGGTTAGTACATACAAATTGAAAATTGCTTCATCTTCTCTAATATGTAATAACAAATTTCGATCGGCAGTTCTATTGCAACTACACATTTAATGAAATAACAAAGTTATATACTATGCTTCAGAGTTGTCCCAACGCCTATGATAACTGATAACATTAACACATGATCATGCGAGGCCGCATCATGATCTTTTGGTGTGTTGTGTTATTGTTCAAGTAGCATAAAATAATTTTCAAAAAAGAAAAGGAGAGTAAGATACATGGGCTGTTTGAAGTTCTCTTTCTCAAAATTAGGACAGTGGAATTGAATCAAATATTGATGAAGATTTTTGTGTTGTGTTGTTGGTCATGATGGCTTGTAATGGGCTTTTCCCCCTTATAGCACTGCTCTGTTGGGCCCTCATATATTCTTTGTATGTGATGGGCCTGTACTTTATCCGACTCTTCTCATCAACTAGTGGGCTTGCAGGTGCAACTGTGGCTGTCATTTCTGGGCCGTGGCCCACTGCAACCGATATCCTGGTTCTTGTTGCATTCACCACTGCTCGGTGTTCCACACTCTTGTACTTCCCATTGCTCAATATCTGAGACACAAATTAAAATTACATCTCGAAACACACAAAATAATGGAAAAAAGGGCATTGCACCATGGCTTTAAATCATGGTATTGTGATACTTATCAACAATGGCAGCATTATGAATTTTGGGGTCCAAATCTCATGTATTCATAAATTATAAACAAAATATCATCTTTACATATAGTAACGCAATTTTGAAGGGGGCCTTTTTTCATAAATTTTCCACAAAAACCCCTAAAATATACTACAAATAATGGGATTATGGGATGTGTGCAGAGACTCGAAATCCCGCTTTCACCTCGTTAGGTCCGCCCCTGCTTACCAATTTCGATGATAGTGGCTATATATAACGATTGGCAAGTACATAGAGTAAAAGTACTAGAGTTTCTTTTTCTTTTCTTTTTTTTTTTTACATGTAAGAAGCCTATACACTCTTTCCTAATATAATGGGGTAGCCAGGTAGGAGAATGAGATCCTATGATGAGACTCGAACTCAGAACCTTGTCCTGTAAAGGAAGCGCCTTACCAAGTATTGCAGTTGCAATATCTTGTATACATATGTAGTAATCGATATTTAATCATAACACTTAAAACTTGCAGTCACGGATGGGCGAACGCTAGTGGAACCAGCCTTACGAAAGTCTAATTATTTAGTGCTCTAGGAGTAGGGTCATGTGATTTTTCAGGACATTTCAATCCCGTACATTTTTGTGGGATCCACGATTTAATATTGTATGGACCTTACACAAATATATGGTGTTTGAATGATTCGAAACGACACGTGGAATGAGATAAACATTGAACGGTGACAATGCTATTTTCCCTGATAGGAGCCATATGGTCTTCATAGTTCATACTACTTCATTGTCTACATTTAATAGCATTAATAGGACCATTCCATGACAGCTGCCCAAAGTTGAATAAACCGTTAAAAAAGCATTAATGACATTGTTTATTTTTTGTGAAAACGTTACACACACATGTACTTGTTAATTTGTCACAAGTACGTTCACATGGAGGCTAAAATTCTGCAGTCGTCCTAGGCTCTCACATAAAACTTGTAATGGTTTACAAATGAAACAAAAAAATTTCCACAAAACAATTTTTTTTTAAAATAATGCAATAAGGACATGAATGTTTTTCTAAGGTCAAGTTTCTATTAAAAATACTGTATTTTCACCATGGTCAAAATACCGATTGTTTCCTATAATTGCCAAATATATTGATCATATATATGAGAAGACTGACTTACCTTAAAATCCGTGCAACCAAGTGCTTTTTTAATTCATTTAGCCCATTTAGACAACACGAGAAACTCACTCTAAAGTCAAGGTCAATTTTACCTCTATGTAGTCTCCAATGTTGACAACCAAAGAACCAGGCAAGTGCTGAACAGCCACCCATTCCTCGTGGTGCTTCACTTGTAAGCCATCAACCTCATTTTGCATCAAGATTGTTATCCCCCCATGGTCTGAATGAGCTGCAAGCCCAAGTGTTTTGTGTGGCTCTGGACATGGTGGGTAGTAATTGGATGCCATAATTTGACACCCTTCACCAAGTGATTTTTCTATGTAATCCCGATCAAGCCCTAACCCTTTTGAGATTCCACCTGAAATCTTTAGTGCCAATTTCCAGATCTCCTCCAAGTATTCCTTAGCCACAGCCCTTTCAAGAATTTCCAATAAGGATTAAATTTGTTGAAAAACTTGATGCAAAAAACACCAAACATGACAAAATTGAATTTTTTGAACATCGCAAGTGAAGTCTTAATCTTTAATTGTAATAAAGAAAACCAAAATTAAAAGATTATTTTCACGTCCCTTTCAATTTATTAGGCAAAATTAAGGTGATAATCTATAGCGATAGCTACACGAATCAGTCAGTCTGTTTTCAAATAACAAATTAAGTATTTTGTTTATCTAAGGAATATTTTCAAAATCATTAGCTGCAAGGGAAAACACCAAACACGGACGTTCTTTATAGTTCATGTGCTACCTTATTCGGTGTAACTTTCTATAGAAGCTTATGAGAATGCTTTACCTTCATATTTTTCGGACCCTGCTATGGGTACAGAATTTTTTGTACAGAAATTGTACAAATTTCTCTCGGGGACTCACTTTTGGGTCTCACAAGAGTGATCCAAACCGTTCATTATTCTTAGAACATTTTTCCGAGGGGCCCCACAAAATTTCATCTCAATCAGACGGTTAGAAGTGCTTGAACCAAAGTCCCACCGTTTCAATCACTTCTAACCGTGTGGGACTTTGGTTCAAGCACTTCTAACCGTCCGATTGAGCTGAAATTTTGTGGGGCCCCTCAGAAAAATGTTCTAAGAATAATGAACGGTTCGGATCACTTGTGTGGGACCCAAAAGTGGGTCCCCGAGAGCGATTTGTACAATTTCTGTACAAAAAATTATGTACTTGTAGGTTTATCCATATTTTTCGTGGTCTATTAGGGGGATATAGACTAGAAAACTCCAATACTATAGAAGCTTTTAATATAACCTGCAATAAACAGTTCCCCATGAAATAGTTATAAAATCTGCTTTTTAAGCATTTTTTCTTTCCGCGAAATATCAGAATACTTCTTCGTTTTGAAAATTTTCTGAACAAAAAAAAAAAAAGGAGTGGCCCAAAATTGAAAGGGGATTCAAAAAGACCAATTTGCCCTATTTGGTGGATTTATTTAGAGAAAGCAAGAATCATACCTGTAATTAGAGGGATTTTGTGGCCAAAGGTGGAAGCTAGTATGAATTGGATGGCCAAAATGGCGCAAGTAATCTCTCCAGTGAAGTGCATGCGGTTTTGAAGTGTTTAAGCTTGTACCGTACCGTACCGGATTCATGACATCCTCTGATGCATATTTCATCTTCTCTTCCAATGTTAGGTTGAAGAATCCATCCACAACCTTGAGCATTTCCTCCATTATAGATGCGTTGATGCCGTGGTTTATTACCTATACATCGCCGATAAAAAGAAAAAAAAGACAGTTCGTGGAGTCAGAATTTACGAGCAGTGATATAAATACTTGGAACAATATGAAGTCTTAGCAGATATGTGTCAACATTAATATAAAAATCTATGATTCCTTATGAGGAAATTAAAATCTATGTTACGTCCCTTTTTCGTATGTTTTTTGTACTTGATATATATTATTTTAATACTTATTACGTATTTTTTTGGTAGGTTACTTTGAATATGAGTGAATAGTTAATTTTTTTAAAATTTTTAATGACTCGTAACAACTACCAAAACTCTAGGTAACAAGGTTATCCTAAATAATGTCGTGAATAGTGATTTTTTTTAAAATTCGGTTCTCAGATGGCGTTTTGCCGGTGTACCCTTGATCCGTTTAATCTTTGTTTTCTTTCAGAGATTAATAATTTAGCCGATCGAATTTGAACTGATAATGCCAAAATCATTTTTGTTTGTGCCAAAATTGCAGTGCACAAAATGTTTGTACCTCGCACATGGTACAAGGTTTTTAAGCACTACATTTTTGGCACAAACAAAAACGGATTTGGCATAAACAAAAACGGATTTGGCATTAACACCACCTTTTTATAATTTTGTAAATTCATAACGGTTCGTAACTTGAACAAAACTATACGTAACAAGTATCAAAATCATACATAACAAGTACCAAAATAATACTCTCCTACAATTGGTGACACAAAAATTAGGATTAGTGTTAGCATAAGTTTTGTACCCTGAAAAATCCCCACTCAGCACAAGCAGAGGCAATGGCTTCAGCAGTCATCATCCGACGCTCGACCGGCCCGTCAAGACCACTCAAATCTATCACCGGAATAGCAGCAGAGCCTGCTGACATCCGATTAATTTCCGGTTGTAGCAGCAAAACATATTCTTCAGGCAGCACGCGCATGTAAGGCGTCGTATCAACAAGATACTTGACACCCTTCCTAGGGTCTCGACTGCCGGAATCATCATCCGAGGGACATTTTCCGGCAATCAGAGCCATGACAAATAGAACACTGTATGTGAAAGCTGAGTCCAGGTATATGATGAGCTTATGTAATTTGCATGAGTTTGTTTTGGATGCCAGTGACCACGTTTCTACTTAAAATTGTCTTGTGAAATGGGTGTTTTGGTTATCTGTGGACTTGTGGCATTAGCATGCAGATGAATACACGGCTTGCTTTGTTTTCTTTTGGTAACACCTAGATATAGATATATGCACTGGCAAAGCTAGGAATCGAAGACGGAGGGGACCGAATTATGAAAGAAATTTTAGTACAATGATTTTTTAAGATTAAATTTAGTTATTTGAGTTTTTTGGAACGATTTGATAACTTGAAGAATTACTCTTGAGTATTGTTGCTAGCTACCATATCATTCAACAACACTTAGTATCGTTATCACATGGTATCATTCACCATAATTCAATGTGATCCAAACAAAAAAATTGTTCTTTAATGTCTAATTATGGTTGAAATTTTATGTAATTTTTTTTACAAATTAGTGCAAAAATTACAGAAATTATATGTAAAAACTTAAAAATTAGTTCTGGCTCCACCATAACTCCGCCACTGTATATATGCGTGTATGTTACATACCAAAATCCTTTTCCTCTTGTTTTTTTTTTTTTTTGAACTGAAAAATAAATAATCTTTGAATATAGTGTTACACAGACTTAAAAAGGATCTCTCAACAACATCCAACAAAAAAATAACATCCAAATTAACTAAGTTGGCATCTTAACCCTCGACAATCATATAATAACCCGGAACCCACACCCCAAATTAAGAAGATTAAAAGGTTGGCAATGAGTCAACCAAGAGAGAAAATAAGAAATCAAATTAAGTAATTGAAATGAAAAATTACAATTTCAAATCCCCTGGATAGCAGATCCCTTGTACATAAGACTCCTCAACCGGTACCCTAGGCACATTGCAAGCCAACCCATTGAAGCAGCAAGCAGCAGTAGAAGATAAAGGATGTAGACCAAGCAGAAGGACCAGACCAGGTTTCAAATCATGGTATCGGAAAATGTAACAGTGCTAGTGATACAGTCATGCAACGGACCATATCGGCCAATGTAAGTAAATAACGGTATCGGGGGATGCAAACTTTATTTAAAATTTCAGAATAGACATAGTAAGTAAATAACGGTATTGGGGGATATAACGACCGATATGATATGTAACAACGTTTATTTAAAACCCCGGAACAGACATCTAAAAACAAAAACTTACAGCAGAATTAGATACAGAATTGAATGCACTCTCCCACACCATGCCTTGAAACATGACTGGACAATTACCATAGCAGGGAAAATAAATTAAAGCAAGGAGAATCACATAGTCTTCCTCATGTAATTAATCTATGTGATCATCAAATTCAACTCTCTAGTTCTATTTTCTGTGCATCAAAGGGATTAATAAAAAGAATAGAATGACCACCCAAATTTTCAACATTGAAAATTGTACTATAATTATATTCATCTATGCCTCCAAAATATTAAAAATAAACCAATCTCTAAAAATAAACCACATCAACAATGGTGGGACTAAAATCCTAAGAAAAATTAAACATCAGTTATTTCTGCAAGGATCTTTATACCAAAATTATTGTTCTAACACTTTAGTTCGATCGCCACAAAAATCCGTCCCACAAAGATTAAAATAAAAAGTAGACAATACGACAAGAGTACGATAGGTTTTTATATACAAATTACGTAGTTACATGACACTTCGCGAGAACATATCTAATTCATCAAACAATGAGGATATCGATCGATATTCAGTATGATGGATAGAAGAAATCCATCATACTGAATATCGATTAATATTAATCGATATATATTAATCGATATTCAGTATGATGGATAGAAGAAATCCAAGCCATCATCATAGTACAGATCATAGGGAGAGAGAAATCCTCCCTCAACCAAAGGTGAAGAAAGATCATCAATATTCTGGTTATAGTAAACTGTATCCGCTAAAAACGGCTGAGTCCAAAAATCATCAGTCGATTCCATGAGAGGTTCCAAAGGAGTGCTGCTGATATCGTCCATAACCGAGTTCATCAAGTCACATAAAAGTGCAGAATCATAGCTCAAATTGGAGATTTCGCTAGAAGATGAGCTTTCCAGAATAGGCGGCTGAGAAAGATCCAGATCCTCGGCGACTTGTTTAGGTGTGAATTCTCGCCTTTTGTTGGATACAGATTGTACACCATCGTTCGATTGCTCGATGATCATTCTGGAATTGGTGGTTGATTGGTTTTGGTTGAGTCGTTTCTTGAGGTGGGTGTGCCAGTGGTTCTTTATCTCGTTGTCCGTTCTTCCAGGTAGTTTTGCAGATATGGCTGACCACCTGTAAAATTAAAACAAATGCACAAGAACTGCCTTTCATTAGTTCCACACATGGAATAATAAACATTTTCATTGGTAACAAAGCGCGATGATCAATTTATTCCAACCAAATGTAATTAAAGGCTAAAATTTCAAAATTCCCTTACTTGTTTCCAAGTTCTTCATGTAATTTGATGATAATATCTTCTTCTTCTTTGGTGTAGCTCCCCCGTTTGACATTCGGACGCAAGTAGTTCATCCATCGCAGTCTGCAACTCTTTCCACATCTAGCTAGACCTGAAAAAACACCATCACTCACCTCAAAATCCATTGATATGCATATACCATACCAAGCAGAAAAATTAAATACTTCATTACTCTCATAATTTTTCTCCGAAAAACACCATAGCTCCATCGCTTCGAAGTGTAAAAAATGGCACAATTTTTGGAAAAGAAAAACAGGTTATGGAAACTGAGGGAGTATATGATCTTCGTCTCTTCCGATTATTGATCAATCATTCTTGACTCTTGGATTCAAGAACCACAAGTGATCTGATGATGCAGGTTAATAGATTATTAGCCTGCATCACGATTACTTCCTTCTTTCACTAGTTTCCTAGTTCCTACTAGGAAAGCTAGCACCGGTATTTGCTAGGCCGTCACTAAAATAACGGCCAACACGATACGATCCAGCCGCTCGATGCTCATATCATTCAGGAGAAAAAGGGCAATAGATCATAAAGAAAGAACAAGAGATCATAGGAAAAAAAAAAACAGACTGATTAATCTGATCATCACCTGCAAACTTAGGGAGTTCACGCCAGTTCCAATGGCCATATCTGAGAACATAGTCTCTGAGCTTCTTATCTTCTTCAGGACTCCATGCCCCTTTCTTCCTTCCATTGTTGTCATAGCTTGGCTTTCTCCCCATATTCACTCACTCTATTTTCTCACTCTCTCTCTCTTTCTCAAAAGTCCTCGCGCAGTCAATTGAGCAAAATGTCTCCAAAGTTCAACTTTTATAGGAGTAGTAGTTAACTTCTTGGGGGCCACCACGTGTTTCACAAATATTAAAATTAAAGGACAAGAAAGATAACTACTGCTCCAGTACCCAATCCTTCAAATGCGGATCTGTTGTATTTCTAAAACTTGGGCCCCTTTCTAAGAGAAGATTCAATGGATACATATATAGTCTAATTATTCAAATCCCTGACCATTTTCTCAAAAAAAAAAAAAAAAAAAAATAGCAATCCCTGACCACAGGTCTGTAGCGGCGTGGAACTCCGGCAGCAGCGATGGAGTCATGAGGGGTTAAGTAGAGGCTGTCGCCGCTATAATGTAAAAAAGGGTTTTGAGTATTATATTAAAACAAAAATTAATCCTCAAATTATATAGATCCGCCACTAGTAGATTTTTTTCATCGTTCTTTTGTTATATAGAAAGTACTTAGTCTTCTAATTTTTATTTTAATAGAGGAGGCCCAAGAAAAGCCGAATTTAATGGGCCAAGGGATATATGATGGACTATGAGGTTTAAATTAAGAAAAACTTAACTTCAAACTTGGCTTTTATGCAAACTGTGTATATGTATTAATCTGTTAAATCAACACAAATGAAAGACACATTGAACAATATGATTGTTGCAGAGTACGGCCAACCTTGTTGGGTTGTCTCTCTTGCATTGTGATGCCTTTCCTAGTCCCTTTTAATCTTTGTAATTCGTTTCCAAAGATTAATAAAATCCTTCTTTGCCGTTAAAAAAAAAAAAAGTGATGTCCACGGGCTGTGATACAAGTGGCACATGCATTCATTTTGGTTTTACTTTTCTACTACAGTATTGTCCTTTGGCTAAAAAACTTAATCTGTTTTTTTTTGTTTTTTCGTTTTGTCTTTATTCAAATTTTTTTTTTGCATTTGTTAGTTTTATGTCAAGATTTTGTGGTTTATTGATTTATCTCGACGAGACAAATTTAACAAATATAAATTTATGGTCAAACCAAATATTTTTTGAATAAAGCAAAAAATACTTGTATTAACAAAGGTAATTTTGGCTTTGTCATCCAAACCACTCTATCACCATGCATTCTTATGGGACCAGCGAAATAATTACTCGCACACATATGCTAAAAGGGTTATATTACTGGTAATTCTTAAATAGGAGAAGAATTTGGGCGTGTAGGGCACCACATGATGGTATTCGTAACGCCGTATCACAACCGTCCATCTCAGTAATCAATGGTTTAAATTTTAAACAAATTCTTCCCTAAAAGGGTTTATTTAAAATTTGGACCATCCGCCGAATACCTCCACATGATACCCTCCACGCATCGAAATTCTTCTCCACGTGTTGGATGCAGAATTTTTATTGCGTAGAGACCAAATCACTTGTATTCGTAAATTAAAAACAAAATATTAACCTTATATATAAGTAACACAATTATGAAGGGACTTTTTCTTCGTAAAATTAAACTAAAATATAATTTAAAAAATTAAGATAAATAGATAATTGAGATATGTGTAGGAGCTTGCCCCGCTTCCACCCCTTATCCGCCCATCTAAATAGGGAACAAATGAGACTTTTCTTAACAATTGACACACATCGCATACTTGTGGCACAGACCTGCTTGACCCTTCACATCCATTAGCAGTCCTGCACTAGCGCGGATTCTTAAAAAACTACTGAGGAGTATTTTGGCAAAAATAATTCATTTTGAATTATATTTTTGTCTTTATTCTTTTTTTTTTTTTTGCAACTATTAATTTTTGCATAATTTTTTTTTATGGATTATTGGTTCGTTTTGATGATATGAATCTAAAAAATAAAAAATTATTATCAAAATTTTTAAAAAGTTCTCTAAAGATAAAAAAAAGTTTTGTGGATTATTGGATTATTTTTTCTTTATTCACAAAATTTTTAGTTTGGATAGTAACTTTGTACTTATTATATTCCTCTCATCGAGACGAACCAATGATTTACAAAAAACCAATACAAGATTAATAAATACAAATTTTATTTAAATAAAGACAAAATAATAATCTGTTTGGATTATTTTTGCCAAAAAACACCCCTGAAGTTAGGAAAAACAACATAATTGGTCTTTCGAATTAGTCGGTATATTGAGTCAGGTAAGTTATTGCAAAAAACAAACAATAAATTAAAATTTCACATTCCATACGTGAACTTTCTAACAATGATTTAAGAAAATTTTGGGTACGCACGGTGCCTGTCACCCCATCTGAGCCATCCAAACATGTTTTGGAAGGCTCAGATACAACAGTGACATTTTTGTAAATTTTGTGGGCACAAATTTACTCCTGGACATATAATTACGTGATTCTCATTTTTCTTAACTTTGACCGGTGCAAAAGGCTTACCGGGGATCAGTCATCGTTGGGAATCATGAGTCATTTCCTTGTAGACTTTCCTTGCAGGGACTCAAACGGGCGTGATTTGAAGTATTTCTTTTCTGAACAAAATTGACACATATTGCATAGTATTTTTGTGGCAAAGACTTACTTGACCCATCACATGCAATGTTCTAAATGAAGGTTTGAAAAGTCAATTATTCGCCACGTAGGTGCTAGAAGACCCCTCGCCGACTATCCCGACTAGACTGACTAGCCCGACTAGACGCCGAGTACTCGGTTCTGGAAGCTAGAAGGTGTCCGATCGCCCTGAAAGTGCCTAGTGAGTTTTAGAACTTTGATTATACTAGAAGGTGTTCGACCGCTGTTGCCTTAGCGGGATTAGCTGCATCTTTCGAAAATCTACTAATTGTTGTAGATTTTCGAAAGAGCAAATCCGATTATTTCGAACACACCTCCTAAGTGCAAGGGTAGTTAGAGGTTTCAAGAGAACCCCGGTTTAATTTAGAAAATCTACTAATTGTTGTATTTTTATGTGAAATTTGATTTTCGGCACCGATTCATTCATGCATAGCTAAAGCAAAGAAAAAATCACTTGTAAATAAATAAAAAGATAACATAGCTCAAAAAAGTTAAATAAATTAGCGCCGATAAATTTTTAAATAGTGTTTATTTTGTAATGAACTATGTATACAAAAAGTTTCTTTTGTCATAGAGCTAGACACGCTTGCTTTAAGTGCCGTAAAATGCTAATTGAGGGTGAATTTCCCCTATGATATTTTTCTTAATTTTGGACTACAAGTTATCAAATTAATTAACGTATATGAGGAGAACGACTTGTTTATTTGATAATTTGTAATCGGCAAATACCGAAAATACCTTGACAGAAACTCAATCTGAATTTTTTAACTCATAACCAATATGGACTTAAATTAAAGTGGGAACCAATAATACTTTTGAGTACGAAATAATTTGTCCTTTTTTAATCCGCAAGTTGCAGGTTACTGTCAGTTGTTGTAACCTTCAATCACAATCATGAAAAGTTCAATTCGTTAAAATATGTCAACAAAAGAATTGCCTAGTCCATTAAAAAAAACAAAAAATACTACATAATGATAGAGGAATCTTCCTGCGCTATTTCCATGTTCATATACTAATAATACTGGAGTATATTTTCCCTCCTATTTAAATAGGTTATTAATTAATTAAATGAAGGAGACCCCCCCTTAATGAAGATTTTGTTTGTTTTCATGAAGGATATAATCAAGAAAAATATTAATGTAATGATTTGGTTTGGGTTCTTATTTGTGTAAAATCCTTACAGAAAAAAAAAATATTTTTTTTTAAAGAAAGCTCCTGACGTTTTAACTTAGTGTTTCATACACACTCGAGCTTAAAAAAAATATCAATTAAATACATGCAGTAATTTTCATTTCGTTGTCAATTCTCACATTGGCCCCATTCTCCACGGCTTTGCTGATTATAAAGAAAAGAAATAAGGGAGTGTTCTACTAATAAAAAATAATTTTTTTTCAAAAATCAAGACAGATCATTCTTATAATGGCCTCCTTTGGCTAATAATCCGGATTATTAGATTATTCGTTTGTTCTTATTCAAAATTTTTTTGCATCCGTTAGTTTTGCATCAAGATTTTGTGGTTTCTGGATTCCTCTCGACGAGACGAATCTAACAAGTATAAAATTATGATCAAAACTCAAATTTTTTTGAATAAAGCCAAAATAGGTGGATTACAACCAACGGATGCAAAAAAAAATTTGAATAAGGACAAACGAATAATACAATAATCCGGATTATTATCCAAAGGAGGCAAATATATTACATAAAAAACCGTGAAAAACCAATTTATTTAAAAAAAACTTCCTTAATAGAACACGCCCTAAGGCTTTATTCCACAAATTGACATAAGTGAAATTGATTTATTCAATGTAAATGAGCTGATGTGTTCTAATAGATTGACCTGTCTCATAAAATACGTAAATAATCTCCTAAGTGATCTATCTAGTAAAATTCATAAATAATCTCTCGAACGTACGGTAAGTATCAACTAGGAGTAATTGTTTCGGAGAAAAACAGGTCAACGTGAATGGCTGACGTCAGTAATTATTGAAGAAGCCTACGTCATTTGCTTACTTAAATTACAGGTGGACCACACATCATTAAAATAAAATAATAAAGGGTTCACACCTAGATGTGAACATAATATATTTTCTTTCTTAATTCTTCTATAATCACATGTGACTTTTCATTAAACTGCACCGGCCATGCTGATTCCATGTATGTCATCATCCTGATGAAATCCAATTTGGAACATTTTGGTTTTAATTCAGTTACTTGTATTTTGGTATCCTTCTCAAAATTTCGGCTGAATTACTGTCAAATTATCTGGATTTATTATTTATCTTGATGGGCAGAATTTAAAAATATTAAGATCAAAATTAAAATGATAAGTTTAATAAGGATAGGAAATTTTGAAAAAGATAATTTCGTCCTATTTGAACTTTTTTCAACCCTGATTTATTTTTTTCTTATTTTTTGAGTTCTTTTGTCTAGACAAATTATTAATGCAGTCAAATATTTTTTTAACAATTTCACTAAAAGTATTAACATCAGTAATACCAATTGTCTTTAGAAATGATTAGTTTAGTCAGGCCAAACATTCGACGATAAGAATTAAATCAAAAGAAAATCTCAAGAAAATAAATTCAAATAAAATGAGGGTTGTTCTATAAAATTGACTTATTCTCAAAATTGATTTATTACATTTTATGAGACAAGTTATTCTCTCACAATACATTAACCGAAAATGGTAGTCTAAGTTTACTTAGGGGTGTGGGGGTTTTTTTCACACTTGTAAATTTGAACTGCACAATTCACATTATGAGAAACTTTTATTAATGATAAAAAAAAAGAGAGAAGTTTTTATATATTTTATTTTCAAGTGTGGTTCACTAGACTTCTCCGACGAGGAAACGTGCAGCATATAAAAATACGCAATTTCTCCATCTTTATTGTCACATGGCTTTCTTCTGGGCTCCCAATTCAAAGAACCTAGCATAAGAAAAGAAAAGAAAAGCCAATGAAGATTCTCTCATTTTTTTAATCAACAAGTTAAAATAATACAACTTCTATAGTCTATTTTAGTAATTTTTTTCCCAATGGTCAGAGTGTCTGGGTTAGTTTACGAGCATCTCGATTAATTTTCTCCCCCACCTGGTAAAAAACAGACCATCCACGCCAAGACTAGAAGATTTACAAGAAATTACTCTCGTGTAGCCTAACCTCAAGAATCAAACCTGATCAGTTGTGTGGAGAGCGAACCAGCCAACCAATCGGACTAACCTTTGGGCTCTATATATTTTAGGTTCATGGACCAGAGAGTATATATTACGATTAAATAAATATCATATGAACAAGAATCATGTGCAAATATGTGTGTTCATTATTATTGTATAGGTATAATTATATGTATACATATGCTTAACATGTTCATTTCACGTTTAGTATTTTTAATAATAAATTAAGTAATATTATAGGCGCCCCATAATTTATCATGCAGGGTGGTTGTATTTTTATATGAAGTCAAGTACTCCAAGCAACTTCTTCTATCAAGAAATTCAGAATGACAAAGGAGATTCCACAGAACGAGGCTAATTGGAGTAACATAAAATTTTCTATTTTGGATGTTGATTAAAACGTGTGTACATCATTATTTTTTTTCTTCTTTTAAATTTTTTTAAGAAATAAACAAAGATAAACTTCTTTTTTTTTTAGTAGCATACATACAAAATGAATATGCAGATAGAATATTAATAATCCACATTCATGCCGGGGAATATTCTTTAGGGGAAGTACCACATTTATATTGGATACCGGGACTGAAGCTAAGATTCTACGCATACTAGAAGCGTTAGGATATGATTAGCACTACCAAGAGACAAGGAGACTTGAACCCAAGTATTTTATATATACTATATAAGAAGCTCCAAATACTCAGTTGAAGTAACATAAACTTTTTTTAGCACTCCCAAACTCATATGCAAAATAGATTATGAATTTGGTAAAGTATTTTTTTTTTTGCTTCATGAAAGTCACTAGTATTTCTTAGCATTTATTTACAGCACCTTGAATGAAGTACATAATGGTTGTGAGTCATTTTTTCTCCATTTTAAATTACAATTGGGAGTAGCAGATTTTGGATCATGTCTGTTTAGTTTTATAGTTGACAATTATATTATGATGTATTCTTTGAATTACAAGGGGTAGTGATCTCCATTCTGCGTAAAAGAATATTTCAAAATGAGAATGCAAAAACTACTCTAAATCTGATTCTGAGATGGTGTCTCAATCTCTCAATTTGATGTAGCCAGGGGGTGCTGTGCACCTAGGTGTTTTGCACCCCTCGGCCGTATAATCATGTTTTGGATGTATGGCCTGGATGCATTCTCTAATTTTAATTTAATTTTGGTTTATTTTTTATCGATAAAAAATTAAAACACATTTGGACTGTCTAAAATATGACCGGACGGTCGAGGGGTGGACAGTGCACAGCACCTGCGGATTCCAATTTGATGAAGGCATTCTATCATAATGTATTTTCCAAGAAAACTTTGGCCTTTGGAGTGTAGTGATGGATTTGTGTGAAAAATATTGTGGGAGTTATTTTTGGGAGTCACCTTGCCAACTATTGTTGGCGTTTTCTTTGGGTTTTTTAATATATTTCCTTCCTCTTGTAATATTTTACTATTATTAATGAAATATTACTTTCCTTGTTAAAAAAAATAATAATGTACTCCCTCTGTCTCATTTTAATTGCTTCCTACAAATATCTGTGTCATTTTCAAACATCTATATCTTTTTATTTGTAATGTTTTTAAAGTTTTTAAAAAAAAATTCTAATAGAACTGAGTGAAATTAATCTATCAAAAAAATTCATATTGCATATAAAAATATACTATAGAGTGTCTAGAGGTTGGGTTGGAGAGGCATATGATTGTCAAGAGGTCGGGTGCCAACCTAGTTGAGATGCTTCCTCCTTGTTGTGATGCCGTTTTCTCTTATCCTTTTAATCTTGTAACCTTTTTCAAGATTAATAAATTTTCATCGCTGTTAAAAAAAAAATTAAAATAGATTGAAAACTACGAGAGTTTTAAATAGACACGCATAACCGTATGGAGCAATTAAATTGGAATGGAGGGAGTATTCTGCATATTCTCACTTTTAGATTGGTAACCACAAACTTACCTAAAAACTTAAGCTTTTAATTAGGGAGAGACGCAACTTTGTTGTTTATATTCTCAATCAACATGCCCAGTATAGCAATACTTTCCTCCATGAGTGGGATAAACGCGTGTAAATTTTAATTATCATGTAGGTAGTGAGGTTCCAACACAAGATCTATTATTTGGTCTGATACTATATTAGATTGTTGATCACCAACTCATTTAGAAGCTTAAGCTGTAAAAAGAGACATAACTTTATTATTTATATTCTCCCAACATTCACAAACACCCAAAATCTTAAAATGAAAAAATTGTTGCCCTCAAACACCCCTTAGTCTTTTAGTTATAAGGTGATTGGAGAATGCAAAATCAGAATCCAAAAAATTATTTGTGGCTAATTCGTGGATCGTGTCTCGATCTTTCAATTTTAAAAACGCATTCCGGAAGAATAAATTCTGAATTTGCCACCCTGACAACCAAACTTGAAAATGAAAAATTGAATGTCACATTGATTACTGTTCGTATTGTAAATCCTTTTAGGCCTTGTTCTCCAATAGATTTTAGGTAGATTTTATGAAAATCTCATAAAATGAACATTTTATGGAGGGGTGATAAAATGAAGTTGTTTTTCCAACTGATAAAATGTAGTGGTTTTCCTATAGATTTTAGGAGGATTTTATGAGAATCTCATAAAATCACTTTTACATTTTATGTGTTGAGATTGGAGTGTCATAAAATGTGAGATTTTATGTACCTAAAATCTATTGGAGAACAAGGCCTTAAACTTTGTAATCTTTTGAAAGATTACTGAAATCTTCTGTTCAAAAAATAAAAATTGTTTCTATTGCAAAGGTGAGTAAGACAAAAAGGAGAAAGGAAAAAAATAAAATTAATTACTTTTTAAGTTGCTATATACTCTTTCCGTCACGGCGTCACGCAAAGTTAGCAGACAACTTTTTCATAAAAAAAGTAAAATACTATCACGCATGATTTTTTAAAATTCTTTGACACCAAATTACAAAATTAATTGTTTTTTTTTTGTTGAGATAATACCCTCATTGTTTTAGTACACCATTTAAAAGTCCTATCTGTAAAAAAAAAAATCACGAAAAGACAATTGATACCTTAGGTTTTCTAAATCTAATTTACCAAAATATAACCTATACATAATTGACAATAGAGACGCTAGTAATATTCCGAGCACAACTTCTTGCATACACATGGATCTCACGTAATAAAGTATGTAAGACTTACATATATGTGAGAAGTTATGTTTGGTGTTGTGTCTCGATGGTTGTGTTCCTATCGTTTTCTAATCGACAATATCAAATATGTCTATATCGACCACGTCACCCTTTGTTGGGGAAAAAAGTGTTGGGCTTTTTTCAAAATAAATAAGCTTTTATTTTGGGTGTTTTAAGATATTCCTGTTCCTATTTTTAGTCTCTTTTATTTGTGGAGAGTTGCAACTTTTTGTTTTCATGCCTAAGAGTTGTAATTCCTTTTCAATGGGTTGCATCTGTTAGCATCCAGAGTGATGCTTGAAGGTTATAAATAGGGAAGGGATTTCCGTAGGAATCAGATCTTTTGAACTCTCACGAAAAACATCTACTCCTATTATATAAATTCGGCTTTCCTACTTATTGTGTTTTGTTGCCTTGCAAGAAACAAAACACAGTGATTCTTGTTTTTCTTATTTCACATAGCGGATATTCTGTCTGTTTTCGTTTGTTCAAACGCAGACAGAAAGAACTTCGAGTTCGGTTTTGTTGTATCTTGAAGGCGAATTTGCTGTAACCCGGTGCACACCATTTGGTGGGGGCAAATACTGTCTTTAGGAAAGCGTTGTTTCAACGCGCCTCGAATTGTTTTTGCGGAGCAGTTTGGAGTAGAAGAGACGACGCCATCACCAACAAATTTTGAAGCAGTAATTGAAAATGGCGATGTCTCTTCAGAAAATGTCACAAGATTTCGTGAAACTTGAACGGTTCGATGGGGGCAACTTCAGGCTCTGGGAGAAGAAGATGCATTTCCTCTTCACCACATTGAAAGTGGTTTATGTTCTAACCACACCAAGCCCAGAAGAGAAAGAGGGTGAAACAATGGAGGAGTACCGTGAGAGGATTAAGTGGGAGAATGACGACTGCATTTGTCGGGGACACATTTTAAATGCTTTGTCGGATGCACTATTTGATGTCTGCCAATTCAGAAACGGCAAAGGAAGTTTGGGATTCTCTTCAGGCAAAGTATTTAACAGACGACGCTACAAGTAAGAAGTTTATCGTTAGCCAGTTTATGAATTTTCGTGTGGTTGATACTAAGCCAGTCATCGATCAAATGCATGAGTTGCAACATATTTTGAATCAGTTTAAGGTAAGAATATGAATATAGATGGATCTATTGTTGTGTCCTCTATTATTGATAAGCTTCCTCCGTCCTGGAAAGATTATAAAAAGGAACTCGAACACAAAACCGAGGAACTTACCCTTGAACAATTGGTTCAACATCTTCGGGTGGAGGAAGAGACAAGGCGTCAAGAGGGTAAGGATGATAGTTCTAATGTTCTTGTGATGGAGGAAGGTTCCAACAAGAAGAGCGGTAAGCACAAATTCCAAGGCGACATTGCTCCCGATAATGGGAAATGGTAGGATCCAACAGTTTCTGGTTGTTGGCACTGTGGCAAATCGGGGCATTTCAAACGTGATTGCTTGTCTCTCAAAAGGAAGAAAACTGGTGTGTATCATGTACCGGAAGTTAGGAAAAATCTTGGCAGGATCCAACAGTTTACTTTTGGAAATACGCTGACCCTTACCGATGTGTATCATGTGCCGGAAGTTAGGAAAAATCTTGTATCTGGAAGCCGACTTGACAAGCATGGCCTCAAGTTAGTGTTTGAGTCGGGCAAGTTTGTTTTGTCTAAGAATGGTACTTTTGTTGGAAAGGGCTATTCGTATGAGGGCATGTTTAAGCTTAACATTGATAACACAATTTAGGACTTTTTGTACGTAGGGAAGTTCACCCATATTATTAATAATACAGTTTCGTTTTTTGCCTGCATGATTGTCTCACTTTCTTTATGGCATAATTATTTGAGGCTTATTAATTTTAGAAATGTGATTAATTATGGTTAAATTAGATTTAATTTCTAAGTATCATGTCTATATATATTTTTTGGAAAAGCGTAGTGTGTTGCATTCTATTATTAAGCTTGTGTGTACGAGTGCATTGTTATGATTCTCGGAAATATTTATTACATAGTCTCTAAGTATGTTCTGATGAAACTTGAAATGAGAGTGTATCATGTATGATTTCACATATATTATGTATGGCTCATGTATCGCTATTTCATTGTGAAAGAGGATGTGTCCGCATTTTTGAGCATGTTGTTTCTGAGATCTGCCATTTATATTATTTGGTTTTTTACTAGACTTGTAAATATTTAGTCAATACATATTCAGCACGAAGTGTATGAGAAATAAAATTTCATGTTCTTTTAATTTCATAGTATCGATCTTGTTTATGAATGAGGTTGTGAGTTACATACGAGAATTTTTATGGTTCAAATTTTGTTGTAAATAATTTTGGGTTTAAATTATTTGGATTATATGGTAAGGAAAGTACCATAGGAACCATGGATAAAGAGTAAGTCGACTCTTTGTGAGGGTTTTCTCTCTTGGTTTTAAGTGGGGTTCTTACAATGAGATGGGGTGACACGTACGGAGTATCGTCACGGATATTTCTCATGAAATCGCTTATAAGAGAGTGTAAGTAGTTATGATAGTCATGCTAGTCTGGACATGAAAATCACATCATGAACTATGTTGATATATTGCAATGGAGAATATAGAGTACTCGAGGAGAAATAGCTTAATGTGAATACATTGAATAGGGATGTGACTTGGCCCATTTTGTTTGATCACTCTTGGTGGAAACTCGACTCAACCGGTTGATGCTCTCAATCTCTTGAGTTCAATGAGAAACTACACCATATGTCGTGATTGTAAGCACTTGAAAAGTTATTTTTTTACATCCCGAGGTAAAGTGCTTGATACCTGTAATGTAAAACAAAGGAAGTGAGCTACTTAGCTCTTAATAGATTTTAGGTGCTTTCGCTACAAGGCACGTAACAATCTACCTATGTGAGTGTGGAGGTGGTGCCGCTTCCTATAGGTCACGGGGGCTAGACCTTAGAGCGCTCATGAAATCAAGATACCGACCCAAGGCCAGTGCACGAGTCACCCGATTGGAATATCTGCGATATTGAGGATTATGTGTGAGATATGTCCGGTTAGTCACTATAGGACAACTAGTTCAAAGATACGTCTACTATGTTGCCCTGACAAACTTTGATGTATTTCACTAAGTGAGTGGTTAAAGTCGTGAGACACTATTCATTTATGCATAAGACTTGTTAAGAGAATCAAGAATACTTCTTCTTTATTTCGAAAATGGTGGGGGATTGTTGGGGGTTTTTTCAAAATAAATAAGCTTTTATTTTGGGTGTTTTAAAATATTCCTGTTCCTATTTTTAGTCTCTTTTATTTGTGGAGAGTTGCAACTTTTTGTTTTCATGCCCAAGAGTTGTAATTCCTTTTCAATGGGTTGCATCTGTTAGCATCCAAAGCGATGCTTGAAGGTTATAAATAGGCAAGGGATTTCCGTAGGAATCAGATCTTTTGACTCTCACGAAAAACATCTACTCCTATTATATAAATTCGGCTTTTCTACTAATTATTACAGAATCTGTAAACTTGAATTGCTTTAAACAAATGCAAAGCATGTGGTTGTGGGAGTTTCTCTGCATATACTCTCTCTTGATTCTTGATTAAACAATTCACCGCATTAATTGTTTTTGATTAGTCGTTAGTTGCAGAGTTGTTGCTTTTTTATAACCCATGTTTCTGGGCCATCTTGCGTGCAATCTTATACGGAGTCCCGGTAGTGAGTTCATCTGGCCGTCTATCTCGATAATGAACACTCGAATTTTAATTCAAACAATAAACGACTTGGATCATTTGGAGTTTGGACTAAATCTGAGTCGTCAATGCCGAGATGGACAGCCGGATGAGATTCACTACAACCATGTAGTGACCTCACTACAACCATGAAATAATTTGTAGGGGTTGTGTACCGTAGAATTCCCCGAAGATCAAAGCACCACAAAAAGCATTGAAAAATGGATAAAGATATGGGTACAGAAAAATGGACCCGAAATTGTACCGATTGCACATGGGGACCCACTTTTGGGTCCCACACGAGTGATCCGAACCGTTCATTATTCTTAAAACATTTTTCCGAGGGGCCCCACCAAATTTCAGCTCAATCGGACGGTTGGAAGTACTCCAACCAAAGTCCCACCGTTCCAACCAAATTTTTTTTGGTTACGGTGGGACTTTGGTTGGAGTACTTCCAACCGTCCGATTGAGCTGAAATTTGGTGGGGCCCCTCGGAAAAATGTTTTAAGAATAATGAACGGTTCGGATCACTCGTGTGGGACCCAAAAGTGGGTCCCCGTGTGTGATCGGTACAATTTCTATCCCAAAATCTCTGTACCCGTATCATTGTCCAAAAAAAATATCCAAATACTAGGTTAAAACATTTCTCAAGAAATCAGCATAAAGATCTGCTAAAGCTAAAGCTATGATAAATCAATTAAAATAAGTTTTAATTGTTCATATTCTCCAATATATACTAGATTATTCAACCAATGCGGTCCATAAATTATGGTAGGTGTTTTTCAAAAGGTGTTGCCGTGAAGGAAGTTAGTATTGTTAACTTGAAATAGAATTTTTCAGTTTCTCGACTAACGGTAAAGCTCTACAATAGAACTAACGGTAAAACTCTACAATAGAACTATCTTCCTTCATAATTACAAGGGACCATCTGGGAAACAATAAAGAATTGCTTTCTTTAGAAAAGGAATAATGAATGGGTTTTTCTATTGTCAGTCTGTTGGGTTAACAATAAGAACATATAAAGATAAAAAATATACACATTCCTACACAGTTTTCACATGTTTCAAGACGGAGTTTGAGTGTCTGTAGTGAGCAGGCCCGGCCCTGTGGGCAGGCTTGGGAGGCCCGGGCCTGGGGCCCCCCGGTTTTTGGGGCCCCTTCTCGTAGAAAAAAAAAAAAAAATTATATATAAAAAAAAAAAAAATTATATATACATATATATATATATATATATATATATATATATATATATATATATAGAGTCCGGATCTAATCCGGGACTCTACCATCCGGGACTCCACCTTCCCGATATTTTTTTGACGATCCGAACCGTCCAATGTGTTCAAAAGGTGTTTTCCAAGGCCCACGCGGGAAATCTTCAAAAAAAAATACCGGGAAGGGCTTGATCCAAGCGTTTTTCGCAAAACTGTAAATATGCATTTTTTTGCGAAAAACCGCTTGGATCAAGCCCTTCCCGGTATTGTTTTTTGAAGATTTCCCGCGTGGGCCTTGGAAAACACCTTTTGAACACATTGGACGGCTCGGATCGTCAAAAAAATATCGGGAAAAGCATCAAAATGCTTCAATCCGGGATTTCCGGGATCCCGGATTGGATACTAGCCGTATATATATATATATATATATATATATATATATATATATGAAGGGCCTCAAATTGAGGATAGGGTTGGGGCCTCGCGAAACACAGGGCCGGGCCTGGTAGTGAGCAAACTCACTACACCCGTGTAGTGAGCAATCACGGCCATCAGTTCAGTAATCCGGACCGTTAATTGCCGAACTGACGGCAGTGATTGCTCACTATACGGGTGTAGTGAATTTGCTTACTATAGGCCCCCCGGTTCCTTTCAACACACTTTTATACTTATTTTTTTATACATTTCTCACATTTTAATATATTTTTAACCTTAATGGCAGCCCAATTTGCTAACTTTAGAAATTTTTCATACTCCTAATAAATTAAGAATCGATTGGGCACAAGAGTGGGGAGTTTTCTTGTGGTGGGAAATGGTTGATTTTTTTGAATTGTTGAGGAAGGAACAGAAGGTGGATTTATGTGGCTCTTGTTGTGTTTTAGAGTTACCATAAAAAGACAACCCAGCAGATATTTATATATGGACTGGATTAGAATATGATATCACTCTTCAAAAAAAAGAAAAAAAGAAAATGATATGACCTCTTATGAAAGTGACAATTGACTCAACAAATTCAATCTTAAAGTCTTCTTGATATATTATCAATGGTACGTAAGGCATGGTCTAATTATTCAGTGCTCCCAGCGCAGGGGGTCACGTGAATTTTGTTTTGTTAAGGTTTTAGGGTAATGATTAGCAGATAAATTGGGTTAATAATTAGGAAATAAGGGGTAATAATCGTAGAGAGATAGAGAGAGAAATTAGAATAATAATAATAATAATTATTAATAATAATAATTAAAGAGAAATATGAGTAATGATAATTAAAGAGACATTTTGGCTTTGTTGCCTTGCAAGAAACAAAACACAGTGATTCTTGTTTTCTTATTTCACATAGCGGATATTGTTTGTTTTCGTCTGTTTTCGTTGTATCTTGAAGGCAGATTTGCTGTAACCCGGTGCACACCATTTGATGGGGGCAAATACTGTCTTTAGAATAGAGTTGTTTCAACGCGTCTCGAATTGTTTTTGCAGAGCAATTTGGAGTAGAAGAGACAGACGCCATCACCATCAAATTTTTCAGACCGGATTTCCAACAAAAAGGAAGTCAAGCACGAAAGAAAACACAGAAAAGGTCTAAAAACCGATAAAGTCAAGCTCGTGTGGATCCATAGTACCATAACTTGACTAAAAACACGTCTAGGGTTCATACTTCATTTTCAATTTTTTTTCCTTTTATTTATTGTTTATTATTTATTATAATCAAGCCCATAACCATCCATTAATTTGCAGCCAATTACTATGTTCTATTTGACTGATATGGAAAAACATATTAAAAAAATAGAAAACGAAGAAATGTTAAGGAGAGTGCATGTTTACGAGAAATTATTTTTATAAATTTTGAGATTCCATTGAAACACCACCGAATGACCGAGATTTTTATCTATTTTTGTAGTAGTGGACTCGGAGACACAAAGAATCTCAGTTCAAAAGAGTGCACAATTACAGAGACTAATTTCGGAAGACACTTGAGGTGGCGACTACAATGGAACCCTAACCTCGGAAAATCAGAGCTCTAAAATTGTGTACGTTACTATTGGATAATAATCCGGATTATTGGGCCAATAATCCACCTATTTTGGCTTTATTAAAAAAAATTGAGTTTTGACCATAATTTTATACTTGTTAGATTCGTCTCGTCGAGAGGAATCCAGAAACTACAAAATCTTGATGCAAAAATTTTTGAATAAGGGGGTGTTCCACTATCAAAAAACTGTTTTTTCCAAACACCGAGACAGGTTATTCTCTCACAATATATCACATAAAAAATCGTGAAAAACTAGTTTTTTTTTCAAAAACTGGGTTAGTGAAACACCCTTTAAAGGACAAACGAATAATCCAATAATCCGGATTATTATCCAAAGGAGCCCCTCAAATAAGACATCTATAGGTATGAAAACCAAAAAAGGATGTTGAAAAGTAGTTGGAGTGGTCAACATATAGCTTTTGAATATTGAATATGACTGACTACAAAATTAAAGGAGCTAGAGCATGGAAAGTAAAAAATGATTCGGAGAACATTCCAAAAGGCATTCAAAAAGAATGCAGATTGACGGGCCGGGTTTTGTTGCTGTGAACTTTCTGAATATGGACCTTGAAGCATGTGAGCAACTTCTAAGTCCATTCAAGTCCAGCACCACCAACTAGCAAAAGTTACTTACAGGGCCCAGGGAAAAGGGTTTGTCAGAAACAAATGAAATAATCTTCAGTGTTCAGACACACACAACAAATGAAATAATCTTCAGTGTTCAGACACACACACACACACACATATATATATATATATACCCTCGGCTTCTAATCCGGGATCCCGGGTTGAAGCCTTTGGGGTGTTTTTTTTGTGTTGCGAATTATTTTGGGAAAATCCGATCCGTCAAATGTGTTCAAAAGATGTTTTCCAAGGTCCACGCGGGAAATCTTCAAAAAAAAAATACCGGGAAGGGCTTGATCCAAGCAGTTTTTCGCAAAAACTGTATATTTACAGTTTTGCGAAAAACTGCTTGGATCAAACCCTTTCCAGTATTTTTTTTTGAAGATTTTCCGCCTGGACCCTTGAAAACACCTTCTAAACACATTGGACGGCTCGGATCGTTAAAAAAATGCTCGGATCATGGAGGTCCGGAAGTCCGAATCCCACACTAGAAGTGAGCTCTCTCTCTCTATATATATAGGTTCCACTTCTTATCCGGACTTTTGATTTCCGGACTTTTGATCCAAACTTTTTTTTGACAATCCGATCCGTCCAATGTGTTCAGAAGGTGTTTTCAAGGGTCCTCGCGGAAAATCTTCAAAAAAAAAAATACCGGGAAGGGCTTGATCCAAACAGTTTTCGTAAAAATATATAAATACAGTTTTTGCGAAAACTGCTCGGATCAAACCTTTCCCGGTATTTTTTTTTGAAGATTTTCCGCGTGGACCCTTGAAAACACCTTCTGAACACATTGGACAGATCGGATTTTCCAAAAAAAATTTGCAACACAAAAAAAAACAATTTTTTCTTATTTTCGGGAGGTGTGGATGTGAAGTTTATATATATATTTTAATTTCACGCATGAACCCTTAAAAATATGTTTTAAACATATTTAATAGTTCAGATCATCAAAATTCAATCAAAAAATGTGACTTGGTGAAGTCGGTATGTAAGGGATCCCTTGCTAGAAGTTTTGGGTATGTATATATAAAGACCGAACCAATCAGGTATACCTGATTCCCATCAGGGACTCCTACAATTCTTCAATTTCCCGATTAAATTTTCATGATCCGAACCATCCAATGTGTTTAAAACATATTTTTAAAGGTTTGAGCAAGAAATCATAAAAAAAAAATAAAAAAATACCAGGAATGGCTTCATCTGATTAGTTTTTGATAAAGAAAACTGTTCAAATCAATCCCTTCCCGGTATTTTTTCTTATGATTTCTCACGAGAACCTTTAAAAACACGTTTTAAACATATTGGACAGTTCAGATCATGAAAATTTAATCGGGAAATAGGAGTTCTTGATGGGAACCCCATCAGGTATACCTGATTGGATAATCTTCGTGTTTTTCCTGGACTTTTTTTGTGAGGGAGCCCTCATAGGAAATTTCTTGTATATATATATATATATATATATAGGGTTTGCTTCACATCCGGACTTTTAATTTCCGCACCTCATGATCCAAATTTTTTTTTTGACGATCCGATCCGTCCAATGTGTTCAGAAGGTGTTTTCAAGGGTTCACGCGGAAAATCTTCAAAAAAAAAATACCGGGAAGGGCTTGATCCAAGCAGTTTTCGCAAAAAATGTATATTGGACGGATCGGATTTTCCAAAAATAGTTTGCAACACAAAAAACCACATTTTTTCCTTATTTCCGGGACTGTGGACTAGAAATTTAGGCTATATATATATATAACTGAGCAGATCTTTTCCTTGGAAAAAAATCTTCGTGTTCAGACATATATATTAATATAACTGAGAAGATCTTTTCCTTGGAAAAAATCTTCGTGTTCAGACATATATGACTAGAAAGAATAAGTAACCCAGTTTTTCAAAAGATTTAGCACTCAGGTGCTAAAATCATGATATTTCAAATCAAAAAATGAAGTGGTTCCATGTATCGTTTTTCAATTTTTTTCGCACCAAATTAAAGTACACGAGGAGTACTTAATTTAATTTGGTGCGAAAAAAATCAAAAAACGATCCACGAAACCAATTTATTTTTTGATTTGAAATATCATGATTTTAGCACCTGGGTGCTAAAATCTTTTGAAAAACTGGGCAGAGAAGACCCAATGCTCAGGTACGGATACATATTTCTTTTCGTGGTGATTTCTTTGTGCATAAAAGTTGGTGGACTAAGACTTTTATAAGATAAATCAAGGATACTATTTGATGAATTGTACTATCAATTGGCTAATATACATTTTATGAGTAAAAGCAAAGAAAATAAAAGAAAATGAGCTAGCTATCATTGCCTCATTGGACACCAGTGATACCTCACGATCAACCACTTCGTCTACCTTCAATGTAAAATTTAAAACTACTAATTAATTGACTATATTGCAAATATGTTCGTTTAAAGTTACTTTCAATAATTTTCTAGGTTTTCCGCGAGGTAGATTTTTTCATGCAAAATCTCATCAAAGCTCAACACGGGAGACGTATAATCTTACATGGTGTTGTGCTTCTCATCATGATGTTTACTTTTTCTTTCAAAGAAGCATCATGATTGTTTCAACATGCAATTAATTGTCTTATTCGATTGGACTGATTACTATTAATAATGTCAGTCTTCACATGATTCAGCCTATAAACTTTTAAAATTCTAATTTAAAGTACAACAATGATGAACTATGACCTAGATCAAATGCCTAGGAGATTTAATTTTGATTCCAAGTACAAATATCCATAAGATAAAGGAGAATAACAACATAAACTTCTTTTAAAATCTTCGACAGGATACTCTTTTGATGTTGAATTTTGCTTTTACCCAAATAGCATTCTAGTCTTCACCAAATCAAGACACCGCAACTCATCCTATGATTTATTGTTGAAAACCACCTCATTTCTCCCAATCCAAATGGACCACATAATAATGAAGAAACATGCTAGCCAACATTTCTTTTCAAACTTCTTAAATCTCTGATTATCCCAAAGCTATATTCAAAGCTTTCCTGAATGAATGGATCCATGTAATAAAAAATTGCACCTTCTGTTGTGATTTTGTGCCATCTGTTGTTCAAATATATACTCCATGTGTTGTTCTATGCTCGTGTACCTTTGGAGATATCGGGATCAGTCAAGTAGTTCTCTATGGGTGTGTGGGGCAGTGAGAAGCATGGGTTTATCTTCATTGACTCCTACCTTCTTTCGTTTCCCTTCTGCCACTGATCGGATCGTCTATTTTTTGTGCCGCTGCGTATATATGTTTGTTTGTGTTTGTGTTGGTTGCCTTTTTTTGTTGTGTTAGGCCTTTTCATGCATGTAGCTGTTTGATCTCCCCCTCCCTTTCCCGTCAGACAGCTTTCCCCTATTGGAAACTAAACGTTCCAATCGTTTCACGATTGTGGTTGAGGTTTTGCTTGATTGTGCATTTCCATACACCCTTTCGTAGTACTTTTATGGTTTTGATAAAGTGACATTTTTCTAAAATTCTTCTTGCATGCATTTCAAAGGCCTTTTTCAAATAGAAAATAATTTAGCAAGTGTGTTTTGTTTATCTATGTAGTTTTGTTTGACCTGCACTTGCATGTAGCTGTCTCGACCCTCCCCCCTCCCTTCCCCCTTCCCCGTCGAGCAGCTTTCCCCGATCGGATCGGCTCGCGTCTTCGTTGCGATCGTTTCACGATTGTGGTTGAGGTAATGTTTGTTGTGCATTTCCGTATGCCCTTTCGTAGTACTTTATAAGTTTGAAGAGTTTTATGCATAAATATTTTCTAGTTGTCATCGTGCATGCTTGTCGCGGTTTTTTTGTGTTTCTTCCACACATGCGCACTGGTTTCAGTTGCTTGTTCTGAATTGATCCGTTCAGTGGCTTTGTGGGTTATCTTGTCACTCATCTACAAATATTATGGGCATTATGATAGTGTTTTGTTGTGATCCATGGATCCTTTGGTTATAAGTTGGAACCAGTGGTGGCGGTGGTTTGTTTTCTGGGTTACTAGGCCTCACGATGATTTTTTAGGGCTGCTTCATAGAATGTTGTAGCGGATTTGGGTCTGGATGGTTTAGTGGATTGGACACCTAGGTGGTGATGGTGTGGGAGGGGGGTTGTTCTTGTTTTTACAACAATTAGGTGTAAATAAGCTAAGGGAGATCACCACAGATGAATAGGGATTCTCCGCAACAGTTTCTCTCTCTTTCAACGGTTGCGAATCTTCCTAGCAGTTCCTCTACTGATTTTAGAGCTCTGTAGTTGGCCTCGGCCATCTAGTTGCACGATGCCAAACCGTGCCGCGGAGCTCTCGACTATAGGTGCATCAGTCACTTGGTTTGTGTCGGACAGTTTCTGCATGGAAGCGTCGTCTTTCGTGGAGCTACCGGGATAGCAGCGAATCAATAGCGTACATTGATCACGGACATCTGACAGCCAAAGCAAGCTCTTGCTGGATTCATATCCTTTATTTGTTTTGGTTTTTGTTTTATGTTCTTCTCGTCTATTCGTTGTTATTATTCTGTTGTCTTTGTAACCGGTAGTTTGTAATAGTGCTTCGTTTGAAATGAAATTCTTTCTATTTGGCCAAAAAAAAAAAAAGGGTACTATAGATTTTCCAAATTAAAAGGACAAGCCCACTCCATTGCCCACCAATTCATCACCCTTGACCATACATGTTATGCCAACTTACAATGCAACATTAGATGATTAGAGGGTTCAGCCGTAAAAGAACATAAAGGACAAATCTCAAGCTCTTAATCTAAAATTCCCCTGCTCATTAAGACAGGTTTGGTTGCAATACCCTTTTGGATGGCTAACCAAGAGAATAGTAGGAGGACAAATGTTTTTCCACATGAATCCAACTTATTTTTTGAAAAATGATACTCTTCCCATTTGGAATACACATATATACTTGACTATAAAATTACAATCTTTGCTCCATTTCCACTGCAAGCAGTCAGGGTTTGAATCATGGAGCTGAACAGACTCCAAAAGATCATCTAATAACATAGCTAAATCTGGCATCTACCAATCACGCAAAGGTCTTCTGAATTGCAGATTACCCAATGTCTCAGCAATCATTGTTTCCTTCTGTATAGAGATTCTGTAAAGTCTAGTAAATTGATCCTTAAGTGGTAAATCCCCAATCTAAGTGGTAAATCCCCAATCCAGACTTGCTCCCAGAATTTAGTACTAGTGTCATCATTCACCTTGATTTTGAAACCATTAATAATGACATCCCCCGTATCAATTCCAGCCTGACCAATAGAAAAGTATCTTTCCAAACAGTTGATGCTCTGCCTCTAGTGGGTAACCTTGAAACCATTCATCTTCCTGCAACCCATACTTTCTAGAGACAACCTTTACCCATAATGAATCCTTTTCCATATTAAACCTCCACCACCACTTAGCCAATAATGCAGTGTTATGTTCCATTAACCTTTTGACCCCCAAACCACCAAACTTTCTATTTTTTGTAATTTTCTCCCAACTTAATAGATGAAGTTTTTTCTTTTCCTCATATTCACCCCAGAGAAACTTTATCTGGACCATCTCAATAGATTTAGCGATTGCCACAGCTATTCTAAACATAGTCATGTAATAGATTGGCAGATTGCTCAGAGTTGATCTGATAAGGGTAATTCTGCCACTCATGGCAATATGCCTACTCTTCCATGGTTTAGGTTTTTTTTCTTACCCTATCAATCACAGGTTGCAGGTTTGAATTCTTCTAGGGTTGGCCCTTAAGGGTAAACCTAGATATTTCATTGGAAGATCACCACACTTGCACCCACTATATTTGCCAAATCTCTACCCCATTATTAGCCAAACCCACTACACAAATCATACTTTTAGAAAATTCACTTTCAGACATGACATATTCTAAAACCATTCTCAAAATTTTCTTAACATTTATTAATTCCTCTACATTGTTGTTGCAGAAGAAGAAGGTATCATTAGTAAATTGGAGGTGTTAGACGATTATACCATTTATCCCAACTTTCACCCCACCAATTGATCCATCTTCTAGGGCTTTCTCCATAAGAATGTTCAATGCTTCCGCCACCACATTGAAAAGGAAAGGTGAAATCGGATCACCTTGCTTAAAACCTTTTTGAGGAAATAATTAACTTTTGGGATTAAACCCTCATTATTCAAAATCATATTTTTTTTTCAAAATCAACTTTTGGGATTAAACCCCCATTATTCTATGCTTCCAAAAATTAATTATTTCATTTGCAATCAGCTTGATATTCACCAATAATTGAGGACATAATTAATTTGAATCATTAGCTAACACCTTAGCCAGAATTTTGTAAACAGAGTTCACCATGCTAATAGGTCTGTACTCACTAAAATTCGATGCACCTTCAATTTTAGGAATGATAGAAACAAAAGGGCAGTTTATACCTCTAGCGATGGCAGCAATGGAGTGGAATTCTACAAAGAAGACAAATTTATCCTCCTGAATAAACCTCCATGCTTTTTTTACAAATGTAAAGTTAAAGCCATCAGGTCCTAGAGACTTTAGGCTATGACAATCTTTCATTGCTACCACAATTTCCTCTTTTTCAAACAACTTTTCCAACAACTTTTCCAACAAAGAAGCCTAGTCAGCTGAAATCTTCCTTTTGAATTCACCACCAAGCAGTGATCTTGAAGGTTGATCTTCCTGAAAACACTTGTTAAACTTCTAATAATTACTAGTAAATTGTAGTCATAAGAAGTTGACACATGGCAAGAGAATGGAGCTTCTCACAAAAAGTCTCCCTGAAATACTAAACTATTGATTGATTTTTGGAGAGTAAAACTAGCTAACTAACTTTAATTTGTGGGTTAGATGAATCTACCAAAATGTAGCTTGTTTTCTTTTTCGATATGTTTTACTAATTTTCATCTTCTATCTATCTCTAATCTAACTAGAAAAGAACAACCACAATTTGGTGTCTCCCTCAATTTGAAGCTCTATGGATTCTTCACTCCCAATAATAACTCTTAAAAATCAGTTAATAGCAGATTTGATCGATGATTGCTAAATTTTTTACTCTGAGGGGCAAATATGTCAAGTGATGGTTTTAGCACAACCCCTAATTCATTTATTTTTGAACGGAAAAAGAGAAATTTATTAATTTTTAAAAATAAATTACAAAGATTAAAAAGACCCTAAGCATAATGAAAATTATCACATCTGCTACCTAAAAAGTAGATGATTGCCTTATACAATACGAAAACAACATTTATTTTTGCTTTCTTCAACGGATCTCTCTCCACTCCGGGTAGCCCAGTTCCTCGGGTTTCAGGTTTGATTTCTCTTGCCGTTAATTGATTCCAGAATCCTCTCTCTCTCTCTCTCAAATATCCTCTCGTCTCTCTCTTCTTTTTCCATAAAGTGGCGGCTAGGGTTTTTTGGGGGGAGGCTGGTGCCTCCTCTGCCTCTCCCTCCCTACCTCTTCTCCTCTCTCTCCTCCCCTACTTCATCTCTTCAATGTGTACTCTCTCCACCATTCTTGTTTTTCTTCACCTTTTCTTCGGACTTTGATGGTCCGGTTTCCATGGTGGTTTTGTTACAGTGTAGATCTGGTTTTCAATGATCCGGCCGACAAGGTGAAGATGGCAGCGCTTGGGTTTCGGCGAGTAGTGTCTGATGGTGGTGGCCAATAAGGAGGAGAACGAGAAGGGTTTTTTCTTTTTTCGGCTTTTGTTTGGTTGTCTTTTTGGCTGGGTTCCCCATTCCGTTTTGTTACCAATCCAATCTCCTTGAATTTGGTGGGTGTTGGTGGTGGGTTAATAAAAATCTGTTTTGGCTGCGTTTCTGGTTAGGTTCCGTGCTTGCGTGGTCTGCCAGCTCCGTCGGCATTGTTGGCTGTTATTCTAGTTTCAGATCTAGATGACTCGTAAGAAGTTTCCCTCCTTCGTCGACTCACACTAAACCCGACTTTGCCTCAGTTTATTTGCGCAATCAATCTATTTGCGTCTAGTAGTATGTGTTTGTGAGATTGAGGCTCTTGTCGAGTTGATTGAGAGAGCTTTCTTACTTTGTGCTTTGTTGTTTATCCCTGTTTGTTGGGTTGTTTTACTAGATCTCTATCGGTGTATTTTGGACGGAGTCGTTGTAAGTGCCGTTGGGCTTAATTACTAAATTGAATCTCTTCTGTTCAAAAAATGAAAAAAAAAAAAAAAAAATGAGGGTTGCTTTCTCTTCTTTTGTGCTTACATTCTTGAACACCAAGCAAACATGACGTTATTAGAACACCATGAAGAATTGGCATAGAAGGCTACAAATGTTAGCAAATTATGCACACGCATCGCGTGCACTATGATATTTCTAGTTGATTAGAAATGTACACACATCGAATAGAAAGCTAACACTTGAAAAACGAAAATATTTGGGATACATTTGTACATCCGATTTGTGTGGGACTTATGTTTGCGTTCCGGGTAAGGACTAGAGTCCATTACACGATTCCAAGCCATCATCATAGTACCAATCATATGGAAAGATGAATCCTCGTTCAACCAAAGCCAAAGGTGCAGAAAGATCATCATATTGGTTGTAGTGAACTGTATCAGCTAAAAATGGTTGAGTCCAAAAATCATCAGTCGATTCCGCGAGCGATTCCAAAGGAGTGCTGCTGATATCTTCCCAAACCGAGTTCATGCTGCCAAAAAGTGCAGAATCATAGCTCAAGCAGGAGATTTCACTTGAAGATGAGCTTTCCAGAATCTGCGGCTGAGAAAGATTCAGATCCTCGGCGACTTCTTCAGGTGAAAAATCTCTACTTTTGTTGGATACAGATTGTACACCATCGATCGATTGCTCGTTGATCATTCCCAAATTAGTGTTTGATTGGTTTTGGTAGAGTCGTTTCTTGAGGTGGGTGTGCCAGTGGTTCTTTATCTCGTTATCTGTTCTTCCGGGTAATTTTGCAGATATGGCTGACCACCTGTAAAATGAAAACAAATGCACAAGAACTGCATTTCATTAGTTCAAGACATGGAATAAATAGAAACATTTTCATTGATAATGAGGCGATGAATTTATTCGAACCAAATGTAATTAAAGGCTAAAATTTCGAAATTTGCATACTTGTTTCCAAGTTCTTCATGCAACTTGATGATGGTATCTTCTTCTTCTTTTGTGTAACTGCCCCGTTTGACATTGGGACGCAAGTAGTTCATCCATCGCAATCTGCAACTCTTTCCACATCTAGCTAGACCTGAAAAACCACCACCTCTTCAAAATCCATTGATATGAATATATAATTGCATATACCACACACAGTAAAACACTTCAATATTTCTGTCATAAATTTTTCTCCGGAAAACTCCATAGCTCCATGGCTTCGAAGCAAAAATTATGCATCGGAGTGTAAAATCGACAGAATTTTTGGCAAAAGAAAAAAACAGATTGATAATCTGACCTGCAAACTTAGGGAGTTCGCACCAGTTCCAATGGCCATATCTGAGAATATAATCTCTGAGTTTCTTATCTTCTTCAGGACTCCATGTTCCTTTCTTCCTTCCATTGTTGTCATAGCTTGGCTTTCTCCCCATATTCACTCACTCTATTTTCTCTCTCTCTCAAAAGTCCTCACGCAGCCAATTGAGCAAAACTTCTCCAAAGTTGGACTCTTTATATAAACTTCTGCCGTAACTTGCTACTTGGATTATAGAACTCATCTTTTTTGGTGTTTTTGGGTGATTATAGAACTAATCACCAATAAGATGGAACTTCAATGCTTTTGAGTACGATTTCTTATTCTTTAATCTGCAAGTTGCTGGTTACTTTCAGTTGTTGCAAACTTACAATCGCAATCATGAAAAGTTCAATTAGTTAAAATATGACCAAAAAAAAAAAACTGAGGGTGAAGGAATCTTTTTTCTTTTTTCAATAGCTGGAAGGCATTGGTGCCTACCTAGTCGGGACGACTATGTTTTAGATATGATGCATGCACCAGGGACGGAGAAAAGATTTCGATTAATTTGGAGGTGACACCTAAAATCAATATTCTCCCTCTCTCTGTTCCAAAAGAATTGTCTATTATAAAACAATGTGAAATTTTTGAATAAAAATCTCAATTAGTGCTTTAATTTTTTCTCAAGCAATGAAAGAATTTATGCACGGAAGTTGTAACGACCTAGATCCACAAGCACCATGAAAATAGCATAAAATTAATCAAATAATCAATCCCACTTCCTTCCAAACTTACATAATTTTCCGTATGCATTTCTCTTTACTTGTCGATCGTCACCGTTAAATATGTAGACCTTGCCCCCGCGTACAACATACTAAAATCTCATTTGTATCGGACACCATCTCACCGTTAATCGGTCGACTAATTGACCCCATACTCGGTTGCATTTCGTGCTTAGCTTCTGCTCTTCCGTTTCTTCTTTTATACCACTGTAATACACCTATAATGGACATATGTCCAACTTATTTTTGTCTTCTCATAAATATGCACACAAACATCACTTAACCCCTAAAAGACTCACATGCAGCCATCCATGTACAACCTAGCCACCTGTTCCTTTTTAGTTTCTTAGCTCCATCTTATATGTAAGACAAAATCCTAATAAAGACATATCATATATACACATAAAAGAGACGTGTATTTTCATAAATTAAATTGGTGTATTACACTATCTCCTCCTTTAGAAATTTCGTCCCCGAAATTTACCGATCAAAATATAAGTACATAAATTCCACGCTTCCACTGCGCACTCCACTTTTTTTTTGAGCAGATACTACTTCACGCATTTTCTTTCAATAAACTCATTCCAATTCTTTGAAAGGAGTGTTACAGTCCACCCGGCCACCCTCTAAATCCTTAAAAATTATTAGTAAAATTTCATAAAACCTTTTCAAACAAAGCATAACCAACATTGATAAGTCAACATATTTAAGCAACACAAATTTTAGTCAACATACTCCACTACACAGGCAATTGATTCACGTCATAAAAGGCTACGCCACGGAGACAATTTATATATCCATACCCCGAAAACAATTTATTCACGCAACGAAGGCTCTGCCACGAAGGCCATACACCACACCACAAAGGCCACATCCCAACATAACTTATTAGTTATTTCAAGTTTTAAGCCATAGAAAGAAACTCCATTAGCACCATTAACCCGACATTTATTTTGCCTTACAACAAAATATCAACAATCTCAGTACAACAGGAAACGAGTTATACATCTGTGCATGCAAAATGAGTTTGTATTAAATTCATCGGGCACTTTGGCCCCCACTCATCCACATATCAGACACCTCATGCTGAAACCCCTTTGCATTTAGGCATCTCGGACCATAATAAACACATATCTCCATACCGACGAGCCAAACCTCATACTATCATCAACCATGTTCACCAATAAATACTCCTACATCAGAATACCAAATACTTAAGTTTTGAATTTCATCCAAGAGTACCTTGAATCACCATACATGACATCTATGGACACCCATGTAACTGCTTCCTCTCTCTTATAAAAACTATGTTCAGAATTCTTTCATTTTGCAATTTTTTTTTTTTTTTTACCTTCTCGTCTTTGATTTTATCTTCATTTTTTTTTTATATCTTCTATCAATCCATCTTCTACTGCTTACACCAACACACGACCTTCACCCCTCTAATTCCTACAGCTAATATTCCACAAAAAAAAAAAAAAATGCTAGATACTCAAACACCTCTATCTTGTATCAAATACCAACAAATCCCACTTATTTCAAGGCAACCACTTGTGCATGCCTTATGAACCGAAAAGTCTCAAAATAAATCAATCCACACTATCTTTCTTTCAAAGACATTTCAATGTACTGCAATGAATGTAAAGAAAAGGTACCAAATTACTTACCCACGAACAAATCATCTCAACTTCAAGCTTAGAGATAGTCTACAGAATCATAAACCTTCATAAACCTGAGCTCTGATACCAATTGTAACGACCCGGATCCACAAGCACCACAAAAATAGCATAAAATTAATCACATAATCAATCCCACTTCCTTCCAAACTTACATAATTTTCTGTATACATTTCTCTTTACTTGTCGATCGTCACCGTTAAATATGTAGACCTCGCCCCCGCGTACAACATATTGAAATCTCATTTGTATCGGACACCATCTCGCCGTTAATCGGTCGACTAATTGACCCCATACTCGGTTGCTTTCCGTGCTTAGCTTGTCCTCTTCCATTTCTATATATCTACTAATTGGTAACCTCTCTTCTTTTATACCACTGTAATACACCTAGAATGGACACATGTCCATTATATGTCCAACTTATTTTTGTCTTCTCATAAATATGCACACAAACATCACTTAACCCCCAAGAGACTCACATGCAGCCATCCACGTACAACCTTAGCCACCTGTTCCTTTTTAGTTTCTTATCTCCATCTTATATGTAAGACAAAATCCTAATAAAAACATATCATATACACACATAAAAGAGACGTGTATTTTTATAAATTAAATTGGGGTATTACAGAAGTACTTTATTTATTTTTATTTGAAATTAATATTTTTTGGTAGTGAACTATTTTTTATGGCTGGAGGGAGTAACTAGAATAAAAAAAAAAAGTATAAGTGTTCTAAGATAAACTATTTGTAGTACCCAAACCGAAAGGTTGCACATTTTAATATGTTAATTATCCATCAACATACTTAATACCAAATATTTACACATTTTCATTGATTAATCATTCATCAATACGCGTAATAAAAAAAAATACAGGCGTTTTGAAGAATAACACTGTTCTTGTAATGCAAAAGTAGTTTTTGTCTTTACCTGAGGGTGGCACGTGCTACCCCGGGTCCCATACTAGCTCCGTCCTTGTGATTCATGCCACATCCTTCCTTTCTTGATGTACTTTCGAGCTTAATAAAAGCTCTTTTTCGCTGAGGAAAAAAAAAAGTGTATAGGTCTCTTCCTGCGCTATTTCCCTTTTCATATGCACTAAATTATCAAATTAAGCAGGAAGCTCCTAATTGATAGGCTCATTGTTTTGGACCAATTATTCTATAGTCTTAGGGTACTGCCGCTTGGTGTCAATCCACCATAAATTCTATTGGGTCTTACAAAAATATGTGGTAAAATCGAGTATTAATGTTTGGTGGATAAATATGTTAGGGTACCACGTAACGGTGCCCCAAAATCATAGGATAATTACCCCAAGACTATGGAATAATTACTATCGTAAAATATGGGAAAATTTTGTCATACTCTGTCACAATCTTACTAATTCAAAATTGCTATTGTAAAATATGTGAACATTTTAAATGTCCCCTACGTAAAGTCGTGTCATTTTGACTTTAAAAGAGAACATATTTCTAGATATTTTCTTTCAAAAAAATTTACACCATTCAAAATTACTCATTGAGATCTTTTGAACGGTACAAAAAAAATTTAAAATCTAATTCCGAAAGTATTTTATTGTTTAAGGTCAAACTTACCCGGTCTCCCGTAGAGGACATTTAAATTGGAACGGAGGGATTAGTATATTTTCAAGTTTCAAGTGTGGGTCACTAGACTTCTCCAGAACCGGCCCCAATTAATTTTTCTTTTTTACTTTTTTATTTTTTTTTTTTGCATTTTTTTGTGTCCCCGGAACCGGCCCTATAAAAAAGTGTGTAAAATCAAGTATCATCTTAGTGTTGTGAACTTTTTATACGATCATTTGTGTTGTGATCTTGGTCTGAACCATGTTGGCCTTGTTCGTTTGGTAGTTTTAGTTTAGTTTTGATGATGTCAAATGGTGTAATGAGTGGAGAGAGATAGAGAGAGAAACGAGGGAAATGATGATGTCATCAAAACTAAAACTAAAACTAAACTGGGAAACGAACATGGCCGTTATAATTGCTCTATACTCAGAGTTGACTTGGTCCCGATCCATGTCAGGCCTGTTGTGTTTTGATTATCTGGAAATGGGGTTTGGTCCCTACACAAGTTGTAGTTTCGTTGTACCCACATTTCTTATCGATCAATAAAAAATGTGCATAAATCAAGGATCATCTTAGAGTTGTGATCTTTTTACATGCTCGTATGTGCTCTGATCTTTATCTGGAATGACTTGATCTCAACTTATGTTCTTTAGACTTGCGTTTGTCCCAACCCATCAGGACTCACTCCTTTCTCACATATTTCATCGAACACCTTCTATGCATCCTCCGAACACCCACTCTTCGCAAGTCAACTCCAATTAAAAAACAGGAGTCTCCATTAAAAACCAAGAACTAGTTTCGTTTCATTTCCTTCTTTCCCAATTATAAATTCAATCAATGAAACAAACCACGAAACATTTGGGAGGTTTTAGATTTGCCCAATTTGTAAGCTCTTTGTTTATTACTACTTGAAAAAATCTTCTTCTTTTTTTCTTTGTCAAAAAGGATAAATTTATTATTTGTGGATTAAAAAGTTCAGAACTGAGAGTTTTTTATTATTTGTATCTACAATTAAAGGGGGTGAATTTGTCGAAATAAACCACTTTTATCTAATATCATCACGTGTTTGGTTAAACAGCTATTGGTTGGGTATCTATTCATTAAGGCAAACTTTAGGGGGGTGTCAGCGAAATTTACCCGTTTTAGAGTCATGAACCAGAGTGTTATATGATTAAATAAATGTGCTCTGCACAAGAATCATGTGCGTATATGTGTGCATATTTATTGTTATATATATATTCAAATGTTTAACATGTTGGCACTATGTTTAAAAATTAAGTATTATTATAGTCGCACAATAATATCTCATGCAGAGTGGTTGTAATTTTATATGAAGTCCACTACTCCAAGCAACATTTTCTATCAAGAAATACAGTATACTTTTCCGATCTTGGATGTTGATTAAAACGTGTGTCATTATTTTTTTCCTCTCTTGGATTCTTTAAGAAAAAAACAAGGGATTATTACCTCTAGGTCTAGAAGAGAGATGTCTAATTACTAATAAGGTAAGTCATTTTTTTTAATTACCACTAAGGTAAGTCACTTTTTTTTGGAGTTTAGGTTTATGGTGCACTTTCCTATTATAGGATTTTAGTGGTTTAGACACTTTCATAGAGTACCCTAGAATTTTAGGCACCTTCATAGGGTACCCTAATCGTAGGGTACCCTAGAGTTTAGGTTTAGGGTCCACTTTCCTGTTATATGGTTTTAGTGGTTTAGACACTTTCATAGAGTACCCTAGGATTTTAGGCACTTTCATGGGATACCCTAGTCGTAGGATACCCTAGGATTTTAGGCACTTTCATAGGGTACCCTAGTTGTAGGGTACCCCTAGCCGTAGGGTACCGTAGGATTTTAGGCACTTTCATAGGGTATCCTAGTCATAGGGTACCCTAGGATTTTAGGCACTTTCATAAGGTACCCTAGAGTTTAGGTTTAGGGTGCACTTTTCTATTATAGGGTTTAGTGGTTTAGGCACTTTCATAGGGTACCCGAGGATTTTAGGCAATTTCATAGGTACCCTATGATTTAGGCATTTTTATACGGGTTAGGGAGTTGATGGGAATTTTTCAGAGTTGGGCTTGACCTGATGGTAATTATGGGATCCAAGAGTGACCTGATGGTAAATGTCCCAAAAAACAAAGGGGAACTTAATTATTTTTTGGTAGCATATATAGGTACAAAATGTTGTAATAGCAAAGGAACTAAAGCTAATTAATTAACGGTACTCCGCTCACCTGAAGTCCCGTCTTGCATATGAACAGGGTCCCCGGGCCTGGACTGGGAAAAAAAAAATAGCTTGTATATATTATATATATGTTAGTCCGAGTTTTTGAGCAAGTGATCCACCTTTAGTGGCTTCAGGCAATTCTAGGAATTCAATAGGTTCCTGGTTCAAGCCTTATGAAAAGCTTCTTGAGCAATATAAGTTTTTTTTTTCTTTTTTCTTGTTTCCCTATTTTGTTTTGCTACACAAAAAAACGTTATTAATCATTGAAACCAAATTACAATGATTAAAAGGAACCAAGCAAAAAGGCATCACAATGGCCCTGTTCGGTAAGGGTTTTAGTTTTGTTGACATCATCATTTCTCTCATTTCTCTTTCTATATTTCTCCACTTATTACATTCGCTTACATCATCAAAGCTAAACTAAACTAAACTAAACTACAAACCAAACACAGCCAATAGAACCAGGAACATCCCAACTAGGTTAGCACCTTTGAACCCCGACAATCATATGCCACCAAGGAAGGCTTTGTTCAGTTTGGGTTTTAAGAGTAATGAGTAGAGAGAGATAGAAATAAAATTTTATTGGGGACCGTGCATGATGGGTTTTGAGACCCAAACCGAACAAAGTGCAAGGGAAAATAACCAAAAATCTTGTTTCCCTGTTGGGATAATTGTAGAAAATATACAACTATTAAACATCTTGTACGTATTATAAATAGGTATACTTTAGTATAATAGGTGTTACTCAAGATCAAGGTTCAAATTTTTTTTTTTTTTTTGCATCATAAATTATTTAAAAGGGTAGTTTTTTATTTTATTTTCTAACTTTATTATAATTTGATTAAAACTTTTAGTATTAAATTTAGAAGTAAAACACTTTCGACTATAAATTAATCATAATAATTACTTTTCACTCTACAAAAACTTTGATGAGAAAAAAAATGTTTAGTTAAAAATAGTATTCACACAAGTAAAGTTAATCGTAACTTGATTATTTAATGAAAATGTTGTGTATGAGCGATACTTCTTTATATTTGATACATTTTTTTCTAATGGTATAAAAAACTTTAGAAGTTTAATTTAGTTAAAGTACGAAGATAAAGTATTATCCTTAATCTTTTTACCTTATATTTGCCCACGTGTATTGATTTTTTTTTTGAAAAAAACAAGGCCGCCAAATTTTTAAATTTGCTTTATACCTCCAAAATATTAGAATCGGTCCAGCAAGTGGACAACCAAACTTGGAGCCGGGCTTAGACAACCTAAACATAAAAGGGGCTGGCCCTACATATGCAGAGACTCAAAGACACAAATAATCTCGGTTTAAAGAGTGCGAGAATAAGTTGTGCAATGATACTCAAGTGGGCGACTAGAATAGAACCCTAACCTCTCAAAATCAGAGCTCGAAAATCGTGTTAGATAACCTCTTCCCAAAAGCATAAGCTATTAGAAACAAGTCTGGCCAATAACATATCAGCATAAAAAACACAGTAACAAGCTTCAAGTTAGAACTATGTACACAGGAAATCTAAGGCTCCGTTTGTTTCGGGCGGAAAACGTTTTTTAGGAAAACATTTTCAATTAGTGATTTTCCATGTCAACCAAACACCAGAAAACGTTTTATTTTCTAGAAAAAGTTTTCCATGGAAAAAGTTTTATCAATTAGTGACTTTCCATGTCAACCAAACACCAGAAAACGTTTTTCAGAAAACATTTTCATACACAACAAAACACTAGAAAACGTTTTATTTTCTAACTTAGAATTTTGAAAAGTAGTTGAAATGGTCAGCATGGATGCATATAAGCTTTTTGAACATTGAACATGATGACTCCAAAAGGAACTAGAAAGTGAAAAAGATTGAAAGAACCTTCCAAAAGGCATTCAAAAGATTGAAGATTCTAGTGCTTGCAATTGGTTTTACTGATGTGAACATTCTTAATTAGTCTGGGCTTTGAAGATGAAGCATGTGAGAAACTTCTATAAGTCAAGTCAAGTCAAGCAGTACCCACGTACCTACTAGCTAAAGTCACATATACAGGGGGGAAAAGGTTTGTAAGAAACAAAGGAAAATAATCTATGTGTTCAGACATATTTATATAACTGGGATGATCTTTTCCTGGAAAAAAAAATCTTCGTGTGTTCAGACATATTTATATCACTGGGATGATCTTTTCCTGGAAAAAAAAAATCTTCGTGTGTTCAGACATATTTATATCACTGGGATGATCTTTTCCTGGAAAAAAAAAATCTTCGTGTGTTCAGACATATTTATATCACTGGGATGATCTTTTCTTGAAAAAAATCTTCGTATTCAAACGTATTATGGATCGAAAGAATAGATTAATAACTTTGTGGGGATGATAATTCTCCCAAAATATAGCTTATTTTCTTATTTTCAATACATTATACTACCACTTCATAAAGGAAAATATTCAGGATACATTTGTCCGATGTGCACGTGTGAGATCAAGACTAAAGTCCATTGCACGATTCCGAATACAGTTGCGTTCAATCAAACATTTATGTCCTTCACAAAAGGGCCTAACTTTTTGGGGGAAAGTGGAGTCTTAAATCTCGCAAAGGGGTTAAATCTTAGAGGAGCCTTAAATATCTCTAAGGACGATGTAATCCGTGGAGTGCTAACACTTTTGTTCTTTTGGGGGATTAAATTTTTCAATAAGATTTCATGGGAAGGTTACAAATGTTGCTGTAACTTAAAAGGCAAGTACCAAAAACAATCACAACGACAACGATAATGACGACAAGAACAACGAAGAAAGAATAAGGTTCGGGATGAGTTCAAAATGAGAAAATGAGCCTGCAACAAAGTAAATTGTTGTGAATTTCTTAGTTCTGGCGTGGATGGACTTGTGGAAACTTTATATCTATCTCAAAACCAATTGGCAATGAGTGGAGAGGTCCCAACATATATTAAGTGATCACCCATTCCACTCTTAGGCAATGTGGGACAATATTTCTTAACATCCCCCCTCACGTGTGGCCACTTTTTGGGTTCTATCATTGTGCAGCCTTTTTGCTGGTTTGTCTTCTTGGGTGTGGAGTGGAATAGGCCCCGCTCTGATACCATGTGGAAACTTTATATCCATCTCAAAACCAATTGACAATGAGTGGAGAGGTCCCATCATATATTAAGTGATCACCTATTCCACTCCTAGGCAATGTGAGACAATATTTCTTAACAGGACTGTCTCTGATCAGACTAGGGAGGGGAATAGTTGAGACGCATGTAAGTTGGCTAGGAACAAAAAAAAAAAAAAAAAAGAAAGAGAAAATGGTCATGTAATATGATACTAGAGAGGTGAGTGCAATTTTGTTCACCCTCTCCTTAAAAGAGGGTGAACAAAACCCTCTCTCCTATTGGTTGAATTGGTGTGGGTCCCACCACAAAATGATGTCATGCTTACTTCTGCAATACACTTTTGGTAAGTATGACATCACTTTGATGTAAGAATGACATCACTTTGTGGTAGAACCCACATGTTTCAACCAATAAGAGAGGGTTTTGTTCACCCTCTTTTAAGGAGGGTGAACAAAATTGCTCTCCTAGAGAGGTGTAAATGCCACCAAATGGTGGATATCGTCATTGTCTATTATTGGTTAGGGCTAAGACCAGCTAGATAATGGCCCAGCCCAGATCCTTTCTGAGTTTGAAAGCCCAGTTTTTTATTTTTAAATTAAAATTGACTGTATAATAGAAGGTCAGACTGCTTTATATTTTCTGTTAATTTCAAGTTCTTTCCTTAAATATATAGTAGCAGCGATACGGATAATGAAATTACCGCACGATAGTGTATGGAATTTATGTGCAGGGTAATATGTATTCACCAAGCTTCATAGGAAAAAATATAATTTTTGGTGTTCAATTTAACTTGAATAAACTTTGTCACTACTGTGTTCGCGGGAATTATTGGAAAGATGTATCGAATCTCTTAAGACTATACTTAGATCTTCGATATTGAAGAGATTCAGGGAGGAAAAAGAAAATTTTACAAGCTAATTTCCTTGTTTTTTTCCTTTTCCATCCCCTTAATCTCTTCTAATCCAGAATCCAAAGAAAATGGAATAGGTCTGAAATTTGCGGAAGGAAGAGACAATGAACAGGGGAAAGTAGGAAAGAAAGAAGACTAACAAGTTGGTGGTAGACGATTTGGCAAAGCAATTGGATTTAATTGTTCCATTATTTTTTTTACGCGATTGCATAGTCGAAACTATTATTTCCTGGCATTCGCTCTGCTCACTGAGAAAAAAGGTCGAAAAAGAGAGCTCATCAACTCGCATCAGATTGGGGAAGAATCAAATCATGAAAAAGTTAATACGTATATTTTCTGGATACATCAAAATCTCCCAGAAATGCTGATTCCAGTTTTCCGAGAGTCGAAAGAAATTCGTCAGCAACAACACTGAGCAAATGCTACAACAAGAAGTCTGAATCGAAGACACATTCGACTTGTTCTTCGCAGATGAGCAATGAAGAGCATATTGAGTTCAAAAGTGAGAACAAAGAGAATAGTTATCCAACTTCACTCACGAATGCTGTTGATTCTCAAATGGCAAATGGTTTACTGGGATACTACAGGAAAAATTAGAAGTGAGTCAGGCATGGAATCTGAGCTGTGTGCAATCTATATGGGACTGACTATTATTTTCGAGAAGAACATGCCTAATGTCACAATTGAATCGGATTCTAGCTTGGGAGTAAAGCTGATTACTGAAGGAGCCCCAGAGAACCACGCTCAAAGAAATATCATCAAGGACGTGAATGCTCTTCTAACCCGCACGGGTACAAGGCTAACCCACATCTACAGAGAAGCAAATGAATGCGCGGACCATCTAGCCCGCCTAGGAGCTGAACAAGGAGAGAACTTAATCATTTTGGATGATATGCCCGTCTCTACCAGAGAATTTATGATTATGGATTGCCTTCTACACCCCGCGCAAGAGTTACATGTTGTAGACTTGTAGTATTCTTTCCATAAAGTTTGGACACCCATGTTCTAGGACCAAATAAGCCTCTGATGGATGAAAATTCTCCACAAAGAAAGCAAGCCAACCCCAAAAAAACAGAGTGAATTCCAAATATCTTGGGCAACTCAATGAAGGAAAAGTATTACTTCTAGTATTGGCTGTCAAAATCTGCGGACCCCGGAAAGTCGCCCTCTTTTTTCATGATATTGAAATATACGTGTGTGGGTGTGGGCGAGTGAGAGATAGAGAATTGACTCTAAGCGAGAACGTATGCAAAATGGATATGCAGATTGGGTTATACCAATCGAGCAACAGGAATATCGTATCTGTCATCTACCATAATTTGACAGATTCAAAAGGAATGAGAATAAGATAAGCTATATAACCAAAACAAGGTTCAAAACGACTGTACACAAATCTCCCAAGAAAGTTTCCAAATCAAGTCACCAAATCTAAGCTACAAGCAGCAGTTCTTGGCATTATACAGTAACTTCTCTCCCTCCAGTAACAGATTAGCAACATGTTCGTTCTTGCACAAAAAAGAAAAAAGAACAATAGATTAACAAGCAGAACTTTGATTGCCTGTCGTTCGCGATAAAAGAGCTGACTTTCAATAATTCAGGAATAAAAGATACTATTAGGTTATATTTGGGATCTACCCAATGGTTATGGATTCCCAACAAGGTACAAAAAAACAGAGAAGTCTTTTACATGTACAGTGCCCCAGAAGCATACCAAGTGCCATATGATTTTTACATGTACAGTGCCCCAGGGAAAATAAGAAAGTAAGAATAGAGGTTAATATGAAGAGCAAAATTTCAGGACTCACCATGCGTCCAGAATGGATAGTGGCCTGCTGCTTCATTGCAACCATGCCACCCAATCTCCCTGCAAGAAATGTAATTACGAAAAATTAGCAGACGTAACATCAGGATTCGGTAACTGGAAAAATACCAACCGAACACGTATTATGTTAATGTGAAGCAGGGACCCCCAGCTAAGTATAGAGATTGATTCCATGTAGTAATCGGCCAGGAATCAACAAGTAAAGCATTAGAAGAGGCCAGAACTTATCAGTGCAGAAATTAAAGTGAATTCAATTGATTCAACCACTATGCACAACTCCGATAAGAAAAAAAAAATCACTATGCACAATATTGAAGAAAGAGTGTGTTTGTGTGTTGATTTTAAATTTTTTTGTGAGAATATCAAAGATATTATCAGAAAAAATGCATGCCCCTTTTTCTACAAAACCTTGAGGGGCTTATGTTGTTATGCACGCTTAGACAATGCCCCAGTGGTACAAGAAAATCATAAAACCAACTACATTAACATAGAAAGCAAAACCAACAATACCAGTAAATACACACACAAAAATTCGGCGCTTCCAAAAGTCCCAGTAAATATACATAAAGCAGAGTCTTAATGGTAACAAAAGAGGCCTCACCTTATGGATCGAGGCTTCACATTAAATACAAAAACAACACAACAAGAAAGCAGAAGTACTACTTTGTATGTATATACTTAAACTACATAGAGAAGTACTCAGCAAATCCTCAAATGTTTTCTTGGTCTTCAGGACTTGGAACTCGTGGAAGAAGTCTTGGCCCGGGAGGAAGCAGTTGAAAGAGAGCTCCGTGGCTGTGAGCTCCGTGGCTGTGAGCTCCGTGGCTTTGAACTCTCTCCAGAAGATGAATCGGTGAAGAAGACTATATGCTCGTGGTTTTCGACAAACAATTGAAGTGACCGAGGGACCCGAGGGGGGTTCACTTCTAGAACCCCTTCAAGTATCTGAACCACCTGACCCGTTGTTGGCCTATGGTTCTCATCATCCTGGATGCACCAACAAGCCACTCTAGCTATCCTCCTTAGCTCCACCTCGTCAGCGTTGTTTTCCAACCTGGGGTCTAATAGGTTAAACACGTCGCCCCCGTCTACGACTACACTAGCAGCCCAAGTCGGGAAAAACTTAAATTTCTCATCTTGAGACTGCTCCGAATTCCTACTTCCGGATACAAGTTCAAAAAGCATCATTCCAAAACTGTAAACATCAGCTTTGGCTGTTATGGCAACTCCCGATATCCATTCTGGTGCAAGATAGCCTCTTGTCCCTCTCATGGTTGTCAGAGCCCTGCTGAATTCTCGGCCAATGATCTTCGCTAAGCCAAAATCTGCGACTTTTGGACAGAACTCGACGTCTAATAGAATATTCTCTGGCTTTATGTCACAGTGTATAATACAGTCCCTGCATTTCTCGTGGAGATAAGTCAACCCTCTCGCTGTTCCCAGAGCGATATCATACCTGGTTTTCCAGTCCAAGACTTGTCCCTCCTTTTCGCGGAAAAGATGGGAATCCAAGGACCCGTTCGGCATGTAATCATACACCAACAACTTCTGGTTACCTTTGGAGCAAAACCCCCGAAGCCGAACAAGGTTGACGTGTTGAATGGTTCCGATTGTGCTAACCTCGGTTCGGAACTGCTTCTCTCCCTGGCTTATGCTTTCCAGCTTCTTCACCGCAATTGCAGTCGAATCGGGCAATGTCCCTTTGAACACAGAACCAAAACCTCCGCCCCCCAATTTCTCTGAGAAATTTTTTGTTGCGATCTGCAGATCTTTGTATCCAAATGCAACCAATGAGCCCTCCACTGCTTTTGTTTTTCCAACAAACCTCCTTTGCCACTTCCAGATTAGAGTTAAAACTAGGCCCAAAAGTACTGCAGCAACTGAACCCGCGACAACACCAATGATGACCCCCTTCTTATTTTTGCCCTTGGGAAACTCAGAAGCAGCGAGTCTGAGATAAAGAGTTCTGCCACTACCATCATTTGATGAGAGTTGTTGCAGATTCACGAGTTCCCCAATCCAAATAGAACACCCGTTACTATCGTAAGAATAAGCAGTGCAAGAGCAGTTATTCAAGCAGGAAGATTCACATTCAGAAGCACTAGTAGAAGCATTAACAGATAGAGAATTCACAGGCAATCTCATGTTGGAAAACGCTATAAACTTATCCGTCGACTCTTTATTAGCAACACTTGTATTCCCACATTGTAACTTAGTTTCCCTCGCGCACCCACCAGAATAATCCCTTAAATTCCAATCACCAGCATAGTTCGGACTAAACCCATACAAGCAAGTACAGAAGGGTTGTGTAATCTGATTGCAAGTCCCAAATGCCCCACAAAATGCGTAAACCTCGCATTGCTCCCTTGGCTGAGACCAAAACAAGTTCCACTGCCCAGTGCTTGGCAACCAAGTCTGTTGCTGGACTTGCCCCGAAACATCCATAATAAATCGCGTTATAATCGAAGGATCATACACCCAATACATGAAATAACTCTCATTTTCATTATCAACATAGGTGAAATTGTAAATATAATTGGACCTCATCTCAGGGACCCCACTGAAAATCTCCCCATTCCAAGGGCCACTGGTCCAATACTGTTCTGACCCATTCCACAATATCACATACTGGTTCTTACTTGCATCTAAACTCAAAGAAAACAGACCCTCAGATGGGTCTTCCGAATTTTTCCAAGAAATTAGATTCTGGTGAGTATTTGTTCTCTTGTTATACGCAATTTTACTCCCAGGCAACCAAGTTTGAGCAGGAAAATCAAAACTTTGCCAAATGGGTTGAGTTGAATTAAACCCATCTTTCAAAACAAAATTACCATCACCACCAAGAACAGCCACCACAGAATTCGAAGTGGTGGAGTTCTGATTTGTGGACCAAATGGGGATCTGTGACTCGTTGAGAAGAATTAGGTTGCCATCTATGAATTTCAACACGGATGAGTACTTATCTGAGATGGGTTTATCCCTATTTGCTACCCAAGCTATGGTCGGAATAGAAACTTTCTTGTACACCATGCATATGTAGTAATTGGAGGAGTTACCTGGTTGGTAGAAACCCAATTCGAAAGTTCCGTTTGCTGAGACTATGGTTTGATCACCGGAGAGAGACTGGTTTGCAGAAATGGTGTCGGATGCAAGGGAGAGGGGGAGGTTGAAAGTGAAGAACAGGAAGAGAAGTGAGAAGATGGAAGGTGAGTAAGTTCTGAAAGCCATATCTGCCCTGAATTTTGCGTAGAGAGAGAGAGAGAGAGATTTGATTCTGTTCAGCTCAATAGAAGGAAGAATTGTCTTTTGGTCACAAATTGCAACACAGCTCAAGTCGTTGAAGATCACCATGTCGTCTCATACTTAAAGGCAGCCTCCTTTTTGCATTTTCCACTGGAAAATGATTTTCGCCGCACCAAATGGTTAAACCGCACCACAAGCGAGTGTGAAAATTAACTATAAATTGATTTTTGCACTCTCGAAAATGTTAATCGCACCCTCCAAAATTAACAGTTTGGAGAATGCGAAAATCACTTGAAATTGATTTTCGCATCCCCGGGAGATGCGATTAACAATTTGGGTACGCGAAAATCTTTTCGTTTTTCATTTACATTTATAGATTTGAGTGATTTACTAAAAAAAACAATGAACGAAATGATGCAAAAAATTAAAAGTCACATATAAATAAATTTTTTAAATTCTGATTATATTTTTACCCGCAAAATTGTTTTGTAAATCTATTATGCACATATCATCAAAGCACTTTTATGAATTCACATTATAATTTAAAAATTTTGTATCCTAGTCCACAAATTAAAATTTGGAAAATTAAAATTTGGAAAATAATCAGCTTTCGGCACCCTTTAATCGGGCGAGGAATCTAAGATTCCAATAGGGTAAATAGAGGGATCAGATTCTCATTCAGTTTGAGAATGTAATACCCAAATGAATATGTGATCAGGAATTATATTCCTATTCTTGTCTCTTCCAAAGATCAGAATAATCGAAGCATATGTTGCATCATATTTCTTTTTTTTTTGTCTCTTCCAAACATCAGACTTATAGAAATATAACATCACATTCTCATTCATTCTCGAGATTCCCGTCATCCAAACTGAGCCTTCTTTAATCTCAACCAATGGAAGATTAAAAAGAAAATTCTCGGCCAAGGGTACTCTCAGGCTGCTCCTACCTGAGGGCTAATTAGTATTTTAGTACCTTCGGGTCATGACAACATGTTCCAGACTCCTTAATCATTACATATTCTTATAATGTTTTTTTTTTCTTTTTTATTGGCAACATATTCTTATAATGTTCATAAAAATAGTCACAGATTGCCCAAGAAATAAAGTAATATGGGATGACACGCAACCATGTCAACGTAATATTGGTAAATAAATTAGTATGGGATGACATACGGCCAGGCCATCGTATAAAAATTAATATGTTTTTATTATTTTAATTCATTATTAATTCTGGTCTATAGATTCTAATTAATGTGCTCAAACGTCATTATTACTGCTAGCAGCAAAGATTTTTTTTTTTTTTTTTTGTGTTTTTTTATCAAAATTAATATTTAGTCGGGTCAGGTAAAAGGTCACTATCCTTTGAAATGGTCATAGCCTCATGTTTAGACAGACAGAAATAAATGTAAGCCCACCAATAAATGTAAGCCCACCAATATGCGGTGGGTCAATTAGTGCTTACCTTAGAACAATTCTACGGGCACACCACATACGCGCACACCAAATGCATACCAGCACATCTCGATTGTCCATTTCAAGAATCGATGGTCCGGATTTAAAATGAATTCTTACCGGTAAGAGTTAATTTTTACCGGTAAGAATTCATTTCAAATCTGAAACGTCGAAAAAGGCTTTTGAACGGTCGGGATGTGCTGGTGAGCATGTGGTTTACGCGTCCTGGTGTACGCGAATCATTTTTGCTTACGTTAATATCATCCAATCTTGACATCTCTTTTTTTTTTGAACAGATCTTGACATCTCTTGATCAGTCACTTTCAGTGTACAATTTTTTTTTTTTTATTTTCCTTTTTATCAACATCCATTGTGCAATTCTATTATTTTAGAAAAGATCTACTCCCTTCATCCTTTTCTTATTAATGTCGACATTTCTGTTTCGGTGTATCTTAATAAGTTTGAGTTTTAAAAAATTAATAGGTAGAAGTTTATACAATTATCATTTTGCCTTAACAATTGTGTGTTTTGAAAAGTTTATGGGTAAAAGTTTGTACAAGTATCATTTTGTTCTTTTGAAAAGTTAGCGGGTAAAGAGTTAATGGGTAAAACTAGAGGATAATTTTGGAAAGTGGAGATAAGAGTTGATGTTGAAAGTGTAAAGTGAAGATAAAAATTGATTTCAAAGGTGTAATGATAATATTTTTTTAATAAAATGAATTTACGAAGTAAAGCACTTAAAAATGGATTGAGGGAATAGTAAAAAAATATTACTGGAAAGAGAAATCAATATCTGTTGTTGGACGGTGAAATTGCTTTTCACATTTAGTCGGTCCATTGGCTACGTAAGGGTTGTCCCTGAGAGAAGGCGAGGAAGGCTTGCACGAACCCAAAAAAAAAAAAATTGGGGCCCAAAAATTTTAACTATAAATTAAAATCAACTGTGCAAAGTACTATTTTTGTAGCTTAAAATGTAAGAAAAATTACAGTTTAGTGATAATTTTGCATTCTTGTAATGATCATACTTTCAGATACTTAATCTTCATAATTATATATATTTTAAAAAAAATTGAGTTGTATTTTGTTTATTTTATCTGCTAGTAAAAGTACGTAAGGCATCTTACTTTAAAGTTCTCTTTGAGCCCCAAAATGTTAGGAGAGCCCTAAAATTTTAGGAACGGCCGCTAAATACCGAGTTATATAAAGAAAATTGAAGGGGGTGTAGGATTTTATTTTATTTTATTTTGATGAAAAGTGGGTGCAGTTTGTTTTTCAATATTATTGGGTGGTGAAACGCAAGTATGCTGTTTCGTGTGAAAAATTATGTAAGTTTCACTTTCCACGTGAGGAAAGGTCTTTTGTGGTTGTCCAAGTTTAAGGTTTACAGGTGGAAGGGATCACACGGCAAAGAAATTGATGGACAAATTTGTGGCCATTAATAAAGTCCAAAGTCCAAACCTACAAAACATTAATGACTACATTTGGAAAATAAATTTTGGATTGTTTAAGTTATCAAATCTAATTAGGATTCTTTTTAGGATTGTAAAATCTAAAATCAGTAACTCACATAAGAATCTAAAGTTTACAATTTAAAATATTTTTGCATATCTATCGCTACCACTCTTGCTTCAGCAAGAATCTCTCGCTGAAGCGGACAAATTACTGTACCATAATTGCCGGTAAGAAGCATAGGTCAAATGAGCTGACCTGAACCCATTGGCCCCTGTAAGTCCTTTAAGTAAATAAAAATTCTTAAACTTAGTATTGTTTGAGGTAAAATTAAATTCTTAAAATATCAAGTACTCGATCATTTTTATATAGGTTGCATGTAATTAATCAGTGATTACATCATACACCCAGTATCATTTCTTTTCGAACCTCACAAGTATTATGAATATCAAAATACACATGATTCGTCCCATACTAGATATAAATCATGCGTCCGTGGACATGAATAATTCACACGCTACTCACCTACTATGAATTCACATTCAGAGAATTTCACTCACTTTTTTTTTTTTTTATAGATGTCAGAACTTTTTTTGAACATTAATTAGATTCTGAAATGCAATCTTTGACATGTTCTCCATGGACGGTTCAAAATCTCGGTTTAATCAGTCAAAGATAAGCGTAAAAGAATTTTGTGCAGTCTTCCATAATTTGGGTCATACTAAATGGTCAAAGGACAACGTTTGAATTGATGGTCAAGAGTCAGACAACATTCTTATTTCTTACCACTAAAATGAATAGACATTGTAAATTCAGAGGTCAACCGACTTCTTTGTTACGGGATCAGCTCACCTCCGTGCCTCTTTAATTTTTTGAGCTCCATCGTTAGCCTACAATTCGATTCGTTCACCTTGTATTATCCGCTGAGAACGATATATGAAATAAAAATCAACAGATCAGTCGTCGTTAAGTGCATAAACAAATCGCTTAAAATAAACAGTTCGTGTTCAAAATAATGTGAGTTGTCCAGTTTATACAATTCTTCAAGTACTTATTGATGAGCGATCAAGCTAATGTTTTACGCATGCGTTGTTCTCAGCGAGCAAATGGCTTGGATCAGCATTGTGGGCCCATTGAACCCATAATTTGAAGTTGACTGGAGGTGAACTGATCCTACGGTCATCCCTAGGGCAAATCTTCCCGTGTAACAAGTTTGAAACATTATTATTAACTCTTCTCCGCGAGTGTGTCTGATAGGTCTTTGCTTGACGTTGATTTCTTGCGGTTTTTTTGTTTTGTTTTGTTTTTATTATATTTTCTTTTGTTTTTGTAGTTGCAATATCTTCTCCCTGTAGAGCTAGCGTGTAGATTGTATCTAATTTTCTTTCTTTTTTTTTTATAAATATAAGCTGTATTTTCTTGTTGCTCGGGGAAAAATAAAGATTGAAACACTACATACACATACAAAGCAGGGGGTGTTTTGTCCTTATTCAATTTTTTTTTGCATTTGTTAGTTTTGTGTCAAGTTTTCGTGGTTTATGGATTCGTCTCGACGAGACGAATCCAAAGACTATAAAATTATGGTCAAAAGTAATATTTTTTTTAATAAACCCGAAAATAAACCAAAATATACCAATTCATTGGTTTAATTTTGGCTTTATTAAAAAAAAATAGTTTCAACCATAATTTATACTTTTTAGATTCGTCTCATCGAGATGAATCCATAAACCATGAAAACTTGACACAAAACTAACAAATGCAAAAAAAAAAAAGAATAAGGACAATAAAAAAACCAAAAACCTAGTTTTTGGTTTTTTTGCCAAAGCAGTACGGGAACAGATGGAAGATGTGGCTCTTGTTAACCCATATGGTAGAGTTTCATTTCTCTTTCAAGGGAGAAGTTTGAGGTTCGATTCTGCGATGAGACATCAATTTCCATCCATTGTTAATTCACTATTTCTCCTTGATCTTATTGATGTTAACAATGTGGGAAAAGAAAAAAAAAACTGATAGAGCATAAAAGAAGTACTTCCTCCGTCCCAAAATGCTTCTCTTCTTTTTTTTTTTATCAGAATATAATGCCAATAGGCTTACAAAGTGATAGTCCGCTCCCTACAAATAGGGCATTCAATTTATGGATAAAAAAATAAAGTACTTTCATTTATGATTTTTTGAATTTTTCCCACCAAAGTAAAAACTAATCAAGATCTTCCGTAATGAATCCCTCACTACAAGTCCCCGTTCCCCTTCTATTTAGTATGGAAAACACGAAAAATTATGTACACAAGTACTTTATTTTTTTATTCAACAATGACATGTTGTTTTGTAGGGAATCAACCTTTTTTTTTTTTGATAAGTACTATACTTTTATAAATCTCCAACCAATAAAAATAACCTCTCCAAAGAAATAGCTTTGGCAAAACTACAAACCAAAAATTGACCTTAACAAGGCCTAACTATGCTAAAATTGACCATAACAAGGCCTACCGTTAACTTTCTCAGATTTGGAAGATAGAATTCTCCAGCAGTCCCCAACTAGCACATAAAGACTTGTTGGGGTTGCTTTTTGTTAAAACACCCTGTAGGGAACCAACCTTAGGACTGAGGAAGTAAAGAACCCGAGGTGGGTGCCGCGCAACGTGTTGTGCAGGCACGGCGCCACCTGCCGACGATCATGTTCACCGCGTAGAACTCATCAAGTTCTACATGTGTACCAAAAATCAGGTCGATGTAATATCGATAAATGCCTCATCGGAATACATGTAACTTGTTGAGTGGTTTTGATCTAGTGTTTTGGATCCATTCGAAATTATATATTTCAAGATAATAATGTTCCAATGAAGCACCTAACGATATTCAATCAAGCTGATTTTTTATACACTTATAATACTCGATGAACACGCTGTGCAACACCCCAGTTCGGCAGTTCCAGAAGTAAAAGACAGATGAGCAGATCAAAGTTAGCAGACATTAATTGTTGACCAGGTCAATGCTAGCAGACGTTTTGAATTCGTTTCGCCTTTCAGGAATATGAGAGATAATTGTGCCATTCCGGGACCCACAAAGGAAGAAGTCAATTGAGCATGCAAAGGGTGAAAGACTGAAAGTGCCACATTTTAAGATATTGATACCAGTGGCCAAAATAGAAGCATGTCTAGTCCTCCCCAAGACTGCCACAAATGAACCCAAAATCTACGTTTCACTTCAGGTCTATGACAGAACAACCATGTCAGAACCTTAGAGTTGGCTCAATTGTTGTGTAGCGCTCTTTAAAATATGAGATATAGGATTCGACTGCTACGAACAGGAGGTCGACTGAAGATCGATCGACCCTCGTAGTAATCTAACAGATCATTCTATCGCCTAGCAAAAAAAAAGGGAAAAAAACCATGACAAGATCATTTGTGTAATTGAGGGGATTGAATATGAATAAGTGAATAAGAGAGTGGGAATTTTGATTTTCTCCACAAATCAAAATCTAAACGGTCTCCAATATCTTCAACAATAAAATTCTAGAAAAGAAAAAAAAAACGATGACAGCATGAAGGAAAATCGTCTTTCTGTACAAGTTTAATTCTTAAAGCATCTCCAGCTATGTCTTCATTTCAAATGAAGGCATGAAGGCACACCAAAAACCATGCTTCATTTCACTCCTTTAAAATGAAGAACATTCTTCAAATGTGATTTGAACTATTCATTTTATCTTTTACCTAAAATGTGTTTATCTTTTAAATTCTTCATCCAAGTTTTATAAATTTATTACATGTTAATAGATATTGAGAATACCCTTAAAATGAGACCAATATCCAACATATTCAAAATTGAAAAATTTCTAGCAAAAACCTTGAATTTGTTTGGAGGGAAATATATAGATAAAAATGAAAAATTAAGTCGGAGTTAGAGTGAATGGTGAAATTCTTCAAACTCGCGTTTTTAAATAATAAAAAAAACATTATTTTGATTCTTCAAATTAAAGAATTGGGTTGAAGATGCTCTTCCCTACGTCCATGTTCAGTTTCTCACTGAACTTCCAATCATGGTCGTACTTGTTTTTCCCTACTTATTTACGATATTGTTGAGTGTGGCTTCAAAATTGGTGTTTGCAGCATCTCTGGTCTGGACCAAGACTTTGGAGGTCCGGACCAGACTTCGGGAGACCAAATTGGAGCTTTCTGCATCGGTAGTCCGGACGGGGGTTTTCTTGGTCCGGACCAGGGGGTCATGGTCCGGACGAGCGTTTTCTTGGTCCAGACCATCACTCCAGAAACATTTGTATGGGTCTCAGGAACCTTGGTCCGGACGAGCAGAACCTTGGTCCGGACCATGGCGACGTACAACACCTTATTTAAGTGCGTTTTAATCAGTTTTTGAGTTTGCTAAGCTTGTTTTGGAGAGAGAAATCCAGAGAGACTGAGAGAAACATTGAGAGGAGATTGGAGATTGTAATCCTTATTTATTATAGTGGATTGATTCGTCTCTTCCCCCGTGGATTAGCTACACAGCCTGTGTAGTGAACCACGTAAATCTCTCGTGTTCTTGTGTGTTTGGTTTTTTTTGATTTCCTAGCGTTCTTCATCTTTATTGTTCTTGTTTCTAGATTGATTGTGCTTGCTAGATCGTTGTGACTTCCGCAATATCGCACAACAAAATATTTATAGCTTTCATTCTAAGAGGTTGAATTGGACTACGAATTTAAAAAATCAACTGAGTCCAACTTTAAACATAATAGTCAATTTCCATGATTAAGCAAACAATTTAACAAGTATAGCAAATGACTAGAAATCTAAAAAACTTGAACACTAGGAACTACGTGGAAACTATTTAGGGTCGACACACTCTAAGTATAAAACCACGGCCTAATCTAATCAAAAGTTTGAATCACAACCTCAAGAAAATGCCCTTTGGGTGCCCTCTGCAATCTGCATGCCCGGAGCTCTGAATCCAACAACCTCAAGAAAATTCCAAGGGCAAATGTCCTTAAGGTGCCCTTGGAAGGGCCAGAGCTCTGTCCACTAAATGCCATACAAAAATTTCGTCTTTTCAAGTCAAGGCAAGGCACCACCACCACATTGCCTTAGAAAAATTTTCACTACTACGAAATAAGGCCAACCAAAACCTTATGCCTTAGAATTTAAAACATGATCATCACCAAATATGAAGGCATTGCATGGAAAAATGTTAAGCTAAATACACATGAGATGCATATACCTCTCCAATCGAATACCAAGCATTTTGCAGGGTAACCCTTCTCATCATATCTTGAACTACCGGACGGATAATTTGTATCCAAAAATCGCCAATTAACTTAACTGAAGCTCTTATTAGTAGATGTAAACCTGCTTGACACCTAGCTTTGTCGTAGAATAGGATGCCCCAAGCGTAGGGCTAGGTTGTCGAAAGCATAGTAACCCGGCAAGACCGGGGTCGATTTCCACAGGGACCAAATGCAACCGGCATGAGATTGACTTGCGGTGAGATTTTTGGCGTTAAGACGGCCAACTTATAAGGTGGTTTTGTTGGTGGTTCTCTCTCTACCTCTAAATGACTGAAATTTGAAGTTTTAACTAATTTAAACTAAAGGCGAAGTCGAGGGGTTCAAAACACCCATGACTTGAATTAAATTGTTCCTCTCAAGATTACACGGTTAAATCACGTAGTTAAACATGCTTAACCGGAAGATTAAACTTTTTAGCACATTTGGATTCTAAAAAATGGGTTTGATAGGGTTCATTGAGGCATTTTTACAAACACTTAGAATGCCATCACTCTAAGCATCATGTGTGGCAAGTGGTCAAGCCCTTGCCTACACAAGATCAAAGAGATTAACAAGACTAAATTTTGATACATAAAATTGAACCCTAACTCTTAAACAAACAACTTTTAATGCTCATTTTGAGAGAAGAACAAAAATAACCCAAGTCATGGGGTGCTAATCACTCCATGACCAAGCCTTGCTACACTACTCACACATAATCAAAGAAGAGATGAATATACTAGGTAGAAATGACAAGAAAACGTGAACCATAATGAAAACGTAAATAAACTAGAGATTTGAATAGATAAGAAGAGTGCTTACAACTTTAATGAAGGCCGTAGCCTTGGTTCTTGAAGATTAACACCTAATTTCTAGAGAGAAGGTACAGAAAATGGGTGGGGAAGAAGAAGGGAGGTAGAGAGAGAAGGTGAAAGTGTTAGATGCCCTAATAATCTGATGTTGGGTGGCTTTTATAGCCCCCAAAAACGTGTACAAAAGGTCTAAAATGCCCCTAAGGTTATAGCTAAGTCGGGCCAAAAAACTGCAGAAATTCGCAGGAGATACCGGTAGTGGATTTTTGGGCTACCGGTATCTCCAGCAAAATGTGCCTTCTGTTCCTGAGATACCGGTAGTGGATTTTTGGGCTACCGGTATCTCCTGGGCGATTCTTCTTCCTTGTTTGTCTGACCCTCTCTTGACTTTTGGGTCCTTCCAAGCCTTGTTCGGTACTTCATTTGCGGCCCTCGGAGTTCGGTGACGGGGTGCCACGTGGCCTTGGGCACTCGGGTACCCCTTTGGTCAAATCATGGCGTCAAAACACGCCTTATTCGCGAGTTTCACCTGAAACTAACAAAAGCACAACTACGCGCAAAATCAATCGTATAAAAGCCGAAATATGCATGCGAGTGTGACAAAACGGAGAGAGATAAGCCCCATTATTAACACTATTGGGGGCTTATCAAAACCACTAACAACCCAAGATTTTTTTAAACCTCAGCCAACCTTTTAATTAAGGCCTGCTTTATTAGGTTTGACATTTTGTTGGTGGACCTCAGGCGAGCGGATAATTGATCTTATGGTTAAACCACCTCTGAATGGGATTGATTGTTTTGAGGTCTGCAATTATTAATCTCCTTATGCAAAACGATAGTATAGTTTTGTGAGTTGATCCGGGGATCTTGTCGTGCGGTGTCACACTACAATCCTGTAGTACGCGAATGAGTCATTGATTGTTGGCAATCAATGGCTTGGATTTCGTCTCGGCAATGGATGACTCGGATCGTGCAAGTGTCGATATAAAATTTGAGCCATTGATTACGCGATCGACAGCTCGGATGCCGCACTACAACCCTGTAGTGCGACACCGCATTGCAATCCTGTAGTGCAGTGCCGCACTACAGGATCTCCAATTCCGTTTCTTTGCACTGCAGGACACATAAATCCCGCTGAAGGTGGGAGGTACAACACGTACCCTAGTGCTTCAATTTTGGGACCAGATTTTGAGTGGAGATAAAAACTTGACGTGATAATTTTTTTTCTTTTTTATCATTCGTTAATCCTAATCTACTCTATCCTAGGGGACTTGAAGAGTGTCACATTCCATAAAACAACTCCAATTACCTACCAAGAAAAGTCAATTCTAAGACAGTGGGTCCCACTAACTAGGATATCCTCTCACCAATGATGAGTCTCATTGACCAGGAATTCTACACCATAATAGGAATTCTAGAGCTGAAGCTATGACAGGCCAGTTTGTTTGACTGCTTAGGAGTACAAGATTGGATTATGTATAATATGCGACTAAAATATCGGATGTTTGATCAAAACATTTACAACCCGAAGTAAACATGCATCGGGTATGTGGCACGTCCTCACCATCTCACGTATCCCAAGAGTGTACGACAGTTATACGATAATTTTTAAGAATGCGGGTGCTTCATAGATGCTCAGTCTTAAATCAATTATGTAAAGAGAATAAAAACAAGACTATAGCATCGTATGACTTGTGGATTATTACATTCAGTGACTCAAATGAAGAAGCATCTTGTTTCTATGAGGTTTCAAAACTAGCCCTTTGTGAAAGAAGACACAGAATGTCATGTAAAATGTGCCTCCTGACCATCAACCGCGAAACCAGAATACCAGATGCTAACGGGGTAAAACTCAAATTAAGAAATGTAATTGTTGGTGTAGATGACAAAAGGTGGAGTGTGAATAAAATTCCCATATATAAATAACATTTTTTTATCACAAAAGAAATTTATTAATCTGTGAAAGATGGACAAAGGTTAAACGGATAAGGACACAACGGCAAAAGGCCACGAGACCCAAAACGAAGAACAGGAAGGCAAGAAGCCTGATCGAAATTAATTCGGCTCTATATATATTATTGAGTAGAATTAGGACTCCCTAAAGATTTGTTTCCTTATTGGTATAAGGCTTGGTGTGCAAACAAATCTGTTTGGGCAAGGACTATCTTTAGGCAAGATCCTATGGCTACAAATATAGCCTTATTCTCTATATTAGGGTTTACCCCCTTGGGTGTATTGTTGGTCTTTATCTTGGGATTAGTTATTAGGGAGTTCATGGGTGTCTCTATTGTATTTGTGAGACTTTTTGTCCTTAGATATCTGTTGGGTGCTTCGCGTATTTGTTGTGAAATTTTAATGTACTCGCAAGCGCACGAATCGGATCGAAGTATAGTTATGCAAGTGCGAGGTCTAACCCACAGGGACTTGTGAATTTTTATAGGAAAACTAAATAAACTTAAACTGATTTAACCTTAACCTAGTTGACAAAAAATTGTGTTTGATTTAGAAGATAAAAATTAAATAAAATAATGACTAGAGTTTCGGAAAACGGTTGGAAAACTAACTAGAGTTTCGGAATCCACACCCTTAGCATTTATCAATTAATCTTATGCAAAGATTTTTCTTATGATTCTGCACAATGATTTAGAGGCTAATCAAAATCACTGTGGATAATATTTCGATAAGCACTTTTTCTCTATGGCAAAAATATGTTCTCCCTCTGCTTCGAAGTTTAAGCCAAAATCATCCACTATATCCGTGAGAACAAATCACAGTGGATACCCCATACTTAAATATTAGCTTTAATAAACCAAGCAATAAGATGAATGTGCTGATATCGATCAAATCATGGAGAAAACCAATTTATACCGATTGAATCCATACCAGAGTTTCATGCACATTAACTAATGAGTCAAGAACAATATACAATAAACGCATATTAGAAAAATCATATGCATAAAATCATTTAATAAACGTTATGAGGCTTCATCCTCAACCCTAGTTTAAGATTTTAGCTCATACAAGTGAAATCCATAACAATAATAATAAACCTCAATGAGTATTGCCTTTGCTCTAGCCGTGTTCTCCTTCTATTTGCCGCCGTGTTGTTGTGTTGCGTGATATCCCAGCCGAAGTGCTGCTCGTGGTATATGTGATGCCCCCAACCCTATTGATACAATTTATAAAGCCAAATGCCGGAATTGGGATTGGAAGGAAAGATTGAGTTTCCATCTCAAACTCTCATATTTTGGATAGAATTATATAACCACAGCTATCTTATTTGGAAGTCCAAGATCCTTATTTTTTGGTCAACTATTATTTCATACCATAATTCTCTTCTAATGTTACTTAAATGCCTTGGCCATGATACTCATCAAAATCATTTCTCACTTTAACAGCCACGTGCATACTTGTGTAGGACTTTAATCCTCCTCCAAGGAATTAATTGGATGCAAATTCATTGCACTTCTTAAATTGTTGGCTGAAACATGTATAATTACCATCTTTTCCTGCAATTTCAACAATTAAATGTAAATGATCAAAAAGATGATAAAAGTACTCAATAACACACAGTTAAGAAATAATAAAATATGGTAATGGAGCTCCTAAATGTCAATATTTCGTGTTTATAAAATACCCCCAAACCTATGTTTTGCTAGTACTCGAGCAAAAGGAATAAATAAAACAAAACAAAGAAAAAGAAAAACACTACCTAATCCTTTTTTCGGAGGAGTCCGATTGCATTTAGCATATGCAACAAGCCTTTAAATCCCTAGGTGGCCCTAGTGGACGAGTTATAGTCTCGTGAGGGTTTGCAGCAGTGAACACCCACAAACACGAGAGGAAAAATACACTCAATCATGACCCCGAACTTACGCAATAGCCTCTCAAAGTAACTAGTACAAGTGCAACGCAAGATAGAGACAAGATATTTCATTCATTAAGAGAGTTAAACAAGTGAACATTCTAATCCGAATTAGCACAAAAATTGCTCCTCTCACAGATATCTGGATAGGGAAAAATCACAAGGTATGCGTGTAAGTGAAAAGCCACACAAAGATGTTCATTCACCTCTAAAACAATACACACACCTTCAATGCCTCAATAAGTCATCAAAATGCTCAACTCAACATATAGTCCCTCGATCCCCTTATTGTAATGATATTTTTTTTTTCTACTTTTTCTTTTTTCTTTTCTTTTTTTCTTTTGTGTGGTCGTGCAATGCCTGGATTCCTCGGGCTTTCTATTTGACCCCTTGAGCGAGCTTTAGGCCAGCTATCCCCAAGCCTTTCGGCCTTAGAGTGCTAGGTTTTAAAAGACCCCTTCGGGCTTAATTACTCGGGTCAAAAAGGCTTATCAATCCAAGCTAACCACACATAACTAATCCGAAACTCTCCACCATTTGACGCGAACACTCACTGCTTACTGAGGCAAGAGGCCCGGTTACTAAGTGGAAAACCCGGAAAAGCATGCATTTTATTCGCTTTTTTTTTTTTTTTGGGAAAGGGCGTTAAATATTTCATTGAAACATCCAATTCATATTGAGGCACCAAAAATTTGTGTATGGGACTCGAGGTCAAACACAACTCTAAGTGTGGCGGTGCTCGAGCAAAGGCATGTACACAAGTGATAAATCACTATCCAAGCATAGGTGATAAAAAACAAGTCAAAGTGCCTCTCATCAATGCTATGTTCACAAGCTTAAATCTAATAATGAAATCGTATCAAGACTCTAATTTGAGAAACAATAAAACTAGCACTAATCAAAAACCATCAACCGAGTTGAAAGTCAAAATTGAGCATCCACCTTAAAAGTTTTTAAATTAATTTTTTTTTTCAATAATAGGCAAATGTGGTAAAGAGCGAAATATATAACAAACATCAATATAATAGGCAAATCCTCCCCCAAACCTAAATGTGACAGTGTCCGCAATGTCATGAATTTAAAAGCTAAATAAATAGACAATAGCATAAAAATGATAAAGGGAAGGATACACCTGGTAAGTGCAATGATGTTGAATTGTGGGTTATCTGCAAAATAAATTACAAAAACACAAGAAAAAAGAAAAAAAAATGCATTGAAGAAAAGTAAATAAAGTAAACTAGAACCTATATTTTTTCTCGGTATCCCCCAAACCTGATTGCCACACGAATCTCAATAGACAACGAGTAGTTCACAATTTTCATAGAGCATGAGACGAAATAATTGTGGATTACTCCAATAAAAATTGTACGCCAAATCATGTCCTTTTATTCACCTTTTATAATTAGCAATAAATGGATTTTCCCAATAGAAATCATCAGACTTGCTTAATATATGTTTATTAACTTGTATAAACAGCTTGGTCAAAAATTTAATCTCACTCAAATGATATAGAAATTCAGCATACCAAGGAAATATTTGCTTGCAGAAAAGCCTCTCGAACGAAATACTATGCGTAGGAAGTAAGGGATCTACTCCAATGACAAAATCACATTCAAATTCTTGGATATAGTGTCTACTCTCATCAATTATCCTTACCTTTTCAGTTTGATCACTAGGCTTAGGAAAGACGGTTGGTATAATTTCTAGTGGCCCCATAAATTCAAAACTAGTATTGGGTGGCAAGGGCTTCAACTCAAAATTTGATTCTTGTTCATTACACAAATTTGGAATATTCTCTATAAATGGTGGCTCTACAAAGCTTGACTTCCACTTACCGATATCCATCAATGGAACAGAATCTGTAGGGAGTTGACAGATTCAATCATAGACTCTTCGTCAAAACCATTAAAATGAGCTAGACAAGCTTCATAGGGATCCTCGTGGCGTGATGGAGTAAATGGTTCTTTAACATGACTATCTATCAAGTAAACTGCACTCAACTCCTCCTCACTTGGTAACTGTTTATCAATATAAAAAATACTAAGATCAACAGTCATGTTACCGAATGATATCTTCATTACACCATTCCTGCAGTTGATTTTAGCATTAGACGTGGCTAGGAATGGACGTCCTAATATAACAGGAATTTGCCCCTTTGAATTTTGAGCAGGTTGAGTGTCTAAGACAACCAAGTCAGCTGGAAAATAGAATTTGTCAACTTTTACCAAAATACTCTCAATTACACCTTTAGGAATTTTAACAGATCCATCAGCCAATTGAAGTCTTACAGAAGTGGGCTTTAACTCCCCCAAACCTAGCTGCAAATAAACTGAATAAGGGAGTAAGTTGACACTGGCTCCCAAATCTAACAGAGCACGCTCAATATGATGATTACCTATTGTGCATGAAATTGTAGGACACCCTGGATCCTTCTATTGTTAATAGCTGTGAAACTTTAGGTGAACCAATTCCTCCTTTTAGAGTTATTAAAAAAAAATTGCGATCTTTGCCTGAAAGATTTAAAACTAAGGTCACTATGCTTGAAGGTAAACGCAAGCTTAAAGAAAAGTCTGTTGAAGAGGTAGTTGGTCTTCTTCAAACCTATGAGGCAGATATGTTGCAATCTGAATCTTAGGAATCAAAAATAAAATCTTTGACTAAGTCAATTGCTTTTAAAAGTTCTCAAATTGATGAGACAGATTCAGATTGCAATAATGATGATGACCATGTTATTGAAAACATGGACTTATTTTTTCAAATTTTGAAAAAGTTTTTTAAAAAGAAAGCTATAAAAAAATGGTTCTAAAATTAAAAAGAACAATCATAATGGTAAAGAAGATTTTTCTATTGGTAACGACAAAAATGGAGGGAAAGGACAACCATCACGGCCCAACTGTAGCGAGTGTCGTGGGTATGGTCACTTGGCTCATGAATGTATCAACAAGTTGAAAAAGAAGATAACAAAAAATATATTGCATTTGGGGCATCCTTACAATCACATCTTAGTGAGGAATCTTCGGTTGACAGTGATGATGAGGAAGAAGGAGATGAGTTTGAGGACAATCAGGAGTTGAGAGAACAATATGATCAATTATATCGAGAAAGTGTTAAGATCACCAAGGTAAATCTTAAATTGGCTAAGAAGTATAAGTCAACTATGGCGGAGTTGGCGAAACTGAAAAATCAGGTTGATGATCTGAAAGGGGTGTTAGCTTCCGTTAAAGGAGAGAGAGACATGCTTCAAAAGGAAGTTGTAGGATTGAAAGAGAAAATCAACGTCTTGACTGATCAAAACTCCCTACTCGAAATTGAACTTGCAAGTGCTAATAGTGTATTTGAGCATTTCAATGCAGGATCAAAAGCCTTGGATGACATGCTTCTTATGCAAAGGCCATCAAGTGACAAGTCAGGCCTTGGCTATCTTGGAGAATCAACATCAATGCAAAATGGAGGTAAAATTAATGAAACAAAGCCTAACAAGGTAAATTCTAAACCTCACGCTATTCCTATTGTTCATGATAACGTTAAGACGACTCATGACATTAATAAGACAAACAGGAAAAAAATCATTCCGACGTGT